>PVJH01012029.1:0-66160 GCA_004026705.1 Nesogale talazaci | reverse complement strand
TGAAAGTAAACAAGCAGTCATCTAGCTCAGAAACAACAAAGCCCATATGGAAGAAGCATACCAGCCTATGTGACCACGAGGTGTCAAAGGGACCAGGCATCAAAGAACTGAAAATTAAATAATTTCAAATAAGGGGGAGTACAGATTGGGGATCCAAAGCCCATCTGTAGGTGAAGTGACATCCCCTTACAGAAGGGTCACAGGGAGGAGACAAGCCAGTCAAGGTACAGTGTAGCAACAATAAAATAGGCAACTTTCCTCTAGTTCTTAAATGCTTCCTCCCCCCTACTATCATGATCCCAATTCTACCTGACAAATGCAGGTAGACCAGGGGATGTACACTGGAGCAGGAAACATGGGGAATTCTGGACAGGTAAACTCTTCAGGACCAGTGGTGAGATTGATGATACTGGGAGGGTGGAGGGAAGGTAGAATAGAAAAGGGAAACCATATAACCTCTTTTCTGGGGTACAGAGAACAGGGAAGTGTGTGCAGGGACACATTGGACAGTGTACAATTTGACAAAATAATGATATTTTGTAAATTTTTAAGGCTTCATAAGGGACTGGGTAGGAAGGGAAAATATAGGTAGCCGATACCAAGGGCCTACATAAAAAGAGGATGTTTCAGGAATGATGATGGCAGCAAATGTACAAATGTGGTGTGCATATAATTGATGTATGTATTGATCATGATAAGAGTTGTATGACCCCCCAATAGAATGATTTTTTTTAAAAAGAAAGTTGGACGTTGAATAAGGAAGACCAGAGAAGAATCATGTTTGAAGTATGGTACTGGCAAACAATGTTGAAAGTATCATTATCTGCCAAAAAAACAAATTTGTCTTAGACAAAGTACAATGAGAAATAAGCATTAGAAATAAGCATTGGAAGACTTTATCTCATGTACTTTGGACATATCAGGAGAGATGTGATTGATAAAGGACATTGTGATTGATTAAGGGGCCAACGAAAAGAGGAAGAACTTCAATGAAATGACTGTAGACAGTGAATTTAACAATGGGATCAAATAATTGTGGAGCTGACTAAGGAATGTTCTTTTTAGGGCTCATGAGGTGGAACCTCACAACAAACTGCATCTTATTTCAAGTTCAATCATTTATAACTTTTTTCTGAGCATAAAAGGTAATATACATGGTGAAACAGTTAAATAGTTTATTTTTTTAACCAATCATTTTGGGGGGGGGGGGCTATTAGCCCTATCACAATCCATACATCCATCCATTGTGTCAAGTACCTTTGTACATATTTTGCCTTCATCATTTTCAAACATTTCCTTTCTACTTGAGCCCTTGTTATCAGCTCATTTTCCCATCCCTCATGAACCCTTGATAATTTATAAATTATTATTTTTATCCACTATCTCCCTGCATACCCTTTTCTGCTGTCTGTCCCCTGAGAAGGGATTATATGTCAATCATTGTGATTGGTTCCTCCTCTCTCCCCACACTTCCCACTTAACCTCTTGGTATAGCTTCTGTCATTATTGGTCCTGAGGGCTTTATCTGCCCTGGAGTCCCCATGTTGAGAACTCTTGTCTGTGCATGATCTGGTCTAGCCGGATTTGTAGAACTGAGGTCACGAGGGGATGCGGGGGGGGCGAGGATGGGCATTAAAAAACTTGGGATGAAAGAGCCGGAGATGAATAGAGGCAAAGGGGATGCAGCCCCAAATGGAAATGACGCTTCTGAAAACATGGAGGAGGCTGAGACTCGGGCAGAAAGCCAGGCAGCAGTGGAGGGAAGAGCAGCAGCTGAAAGCACTGCAAACTAAAGAGAGAGAACAGAGATTTTTCTTCAGAGACAATATTTTTTTTGTATACATTTTTTCAGTTTGGGGGGATTCTTTTTGTATTACTTCAATAAAGATTGTAAGCAAAACAAAAAAAAAACTAGAGGTGTTATACTACGCCCTATCTCTTCCTTGTGACCCTTCTTTAAGGGGATGTCTAACTGTCGACAAATGGGCTTTGGGTCACGACTCCACCCTCCCCTTCATATCGATGTATTTTTTTGTTCTGGGTCTTTGATATCTGATCCCATAGACAGATATGGTGTGCTTCTTCCATGTGGGTTTTGTTGCTTCTCTGCTATATGAACACTTGTTTGTAAATACGCGTTTTAAAGAGCAGAATCATTTTATATTTTATACACATTTTGCTTCATGTCATTGAGTGCCTTATATCAAATGGCTATTTAAGGAGTGCATGCTTGCTTTATGTCATTGCTCACCATATACAGCTCATTGTCTCTTTAATATGGTGAAAAACAAGGAGGTTGGTTTGAGAACTAAGGTGTGCCTGGCACAAGCCGTAGCATTTTCATTCGCCTCATATGCATGGGGAAGTTGGACAATGAATAGGGAAGACCAGAGAAGAATAGGTGCTGGCAAAGAATACTGGAAGTACCGTGACCTGCCAAAAGAACAGACAAATTAGTTTTGAGAGAAGTGCGGCCCGAGTGGTTCTTAGAAGCAAGGATATAGCAGCTATGACTGGTCCCTGGAGAAGAACATCATGCTTGGTAAAGTAGAGTGCCAGCAAAACACAGCATGATCCCTCAAGATGGATTGACAAATTGCAGCAATAGACTCAAATAGACAAAAGAAGAATTGTCTGAATGGCACAAGACTGGGTGTTGTTTCATGCTGTTGTACATTCCGTTTATATTCGGGTAAAGCTGAGTTTTTCAGCATACTTTTTAATGTAGTTTTTGTGGTAAAATTAGGTGACTTGGCTGATATTCATGTGGGCTTATTCTTCAAATACCATATTTCTCAGACCACAAAATGCACCCAGTTTTTAGAGCAGGAAAACAAGGGAAAATATTCTGAACCAGAGTACCAGTATACTGAAATATTTATTAAAATAAATATGTTAATATTTAATAGCGTACACCCAACAGTGGTGTTAAGAACCATCGTCACTTTCATTAGCAAATGAGGGGAGGCGTGCGCTGTGCCCATCGTGTGACCTGACTGACATAGAGACTCTAGGAGACGGGGCTTCCCCAAACACTCAGCCATCCACAGCATGCAGACAGCAGGGTGGGCAGTAAGCAGGCTCATGGGATCATAAATGTTCTGGAGTACCACCCCTTTGGACTATAAGATGCATCCTCGTTTTTCCCTCACTGTTAGAAGGGAAAAAAATAATGCATCTATGGTCCAACAAATACAGTATATGGTAGGTTCTCTGTGAGTGGTAAACCACCTGATGGTACCTAGCAACAGCATGGTTTCGTTGAAAGTTTAGCTAAGGGACTGAGTTCAGTTCCAGGCCTGATGGTGACTGGAATATGGCCTTTGGGGGTTTCGCAGTTCCTGTCTAACCACAGACTCCTTTGTATGTTTGGATTTTGCTCCACATTTTTCTCCTATTCATTTTCAAATCCTATTTCAAACCCTGTTCAAACCCAACAGCTGCTCCAAGGAAAAAAGGTGAAGCCGAGCACTCCTATAAAAATGTAGTCTAGAAACCAGAGCTAGGGTCACGATGAATTGGAGTTGACTCAATGGCAGTGAGGTCTGGTTTTATTGTGATCCCTTTCAGAGCTGTTAGTGGTGGGCCAGCACTGTCTCCTTCTTCTAGTGTCAGAGTGTGCGACTATGTGGCTTACATAGTCCATTAGTTCTTTGGGTTAGTTTTTTTCCTTGAGCCTTTGATTTTCTTTACTCTTTCCTATGAGTAGAAAGACCTTACATAGCCCCTCACCAGCTTTTAAGATCCTAGTCACTACACACCCCTGTAGATTTTTTTTTATGGACTGTGTTCTGCTAATTAACTTTGACATCCCAAGATTCATTCACTCAAGGTGTTTGGTTATGGCTAAGAAAGTTTGATGCTGGAACTATCAGACAGGTGCTAACCACAAGATCAGTGGTTCCAAGAGAGAATGATGAGATTATCTATTCCTCTAAAGATTTAGGAGAGTTCTGTTACCATCCATCAACTATGGGTGCCATCTGATATTCAAGGCCAGGGGACTGTGCTGAGAACTCCTGCATTCGGACCTCGAAGTCTTGGTCAGCTGTTAAGGAGAGTTTGTAACCTAGCTCCAAAGGTCGTGCACCCAGAGGACCCCAACCTATGGTGCGCATGCTGGAACATTGGAGTCTTCCACAGCCTAGCAAGACAGGAGCCCCTGCACAGTATGTAGAGCGGTAGAGCTCATCCCAACAGCCAAGGCAGCCTTGTCTCCGGACTTTGGTGTGTATTGGCCAGGTGGTCGAGTTTGGACAAGCGGCTAAACTTTTCTACGCAGAGCCAGGAGCTTGGATGGGTGAGACCATACTCATGGAAAACTATATCCTGTGAGTTGTATCCTGAATGACTGGGAACTAACCAAAACCAAGGATTGTTGATAGTAGAGATCTCCAGGATTTCAGAAGTCTAGAAAATATTGGCAGTGACATCTCCCATTTTGAACAATTGACCAGCCATACCTTGTAATTTTGTTTTAGCATAACGGTGTGCTTGAACAGTCTCACGAACATCAATAATGCCAAGAAGAGAGGCAAACACAGATTTTATTAGGCCCTGCTCCCAAGTTGTGGTTTGGTTTCTGTGATGGCAAAGCATGGCTCCATTGACAAATTTGAAATCAGTGATAAGCACAAAAGTGGGAAAATTGTGAACCCCAAAGACAGGTTACACAACTGAGTGATTGCCCTAGATTTGATGTGTTTGGGTTGTTATGTTCTACATGGATATATTTGCAGCATAGGTAAGTTCGCGTGTAGAACTATGTTATGACAAAACTATATTTATGAATGTAATCCCCTTCTCAAACCTGTTTAACTTTCAAATCTGTTAGTCAATTGATGTTGCTATTAGGTGCCATGAAGTCGCTTTAGACTCAGCAACTCTAACGAAACACTGCCTTTTTTCCCCATCCTGAAAGTTGTTCTTACGCATGAGCCCATTGTTGCAGGCAATATGTCAGTCCCTCTTGGTGAGGGTCTTCCTCCTTTTTACTGCCTTTCTACTGTACCAAGCACAACACCCTTCACCAGGGACTGGTCCCTCTTGATAACACGTCCAAAGTACTTGAGGTGAAGTCTTGCCATCCTTACTTCTAAGGATCATTCTGGCTATGCTTCTTCCAAGAAAGATTTGTTGTTCTTTTGGCAGTCTATGGGACCATATGTACTCAAATATAAACCATCCCAAAAACCAGCTGAGGCACCTAATTTTATCACAAAAACTTCATTAAGTATGTGCTGAAAAACTGGACTTATACATGAGTACATATGGTACTTTTAATATTCTTCGCCACCACCAAAATTGAAATGCATTTATTCTTCAGTCGTCCTTACGTAATGTCCAACTTTCACATGTATATGAAGTGATTGAAAATATGCCTTAATCCTCCAAGCAACATCCTTGTTTTTCGATACTTTAAAGAGACATGGTGCAGCGGATATAGCCAATGCGATGCCTTCTTGGATCTTCAACTACTGCTTCTGTATTTTTATATATTTTTTTATATTTTATTTTTATTTTTGTGTATATAATTGTATTTACTTTTGTTGCCTTTAACTCTCTTATCTCTGTCAGTGTCTTCCTTTGCTGTCTTTATTTTTTTGCTCACCTCCCCTTTATTATTTATTGCCTTCCCCTTCATCTAAGTTAATACATGTCTTGGTTTCAGAATGTACAACAAACATGGCCATGGTAATCAAAATTGCATGGTATTGGTACAATGACATACCAATGGAATAGAATTGAGAACTCAGAAGTTAATCTTTAGACAGCTAATCTTTGCTTGTTCTTCTTTAGTACTACTTTGCTTTATGCTAATCTGTTTCCTTTCCATATAAAGTTGGTAACTAGTTTTTACATCTCTCCAGTGGCTCTCAACCTTCCTAATGCAGCACCCCTCATGTTGTGGTGACCCCCAACCATAAAATTATTTTCATTGCACTTCATAAATGTAATTTTGCTACTGTTACGTTGAGAGCCACTGCTCTAAAGAATGATAGGGGAATCTTGATCAGAATTGCATGAAATGTGTAGATTGTTTGGGGTACTACTAGCATTTTCCCAATGTCAGGTCTTCCTATTCATGAACATGATCAATTTTCCCATTTATGTTGAACTAATAATAGTATTTTATAATTTTTTTCTGTATCTCTGGTAGATTTATTCCTAAGTGTTTCATCTTTTGGGTGGTTACTATAAACAACACTTTTTTGCATTTCCTTTTCAGCGTTCTCTTCATTAGTGTAAAGATATATTGTCTGATTGTTCTGTGTTGCTGTTTTGCTGAATCTTTGCGTTCCTTCCAGTCATGCTCTTGCTGAGTCTTTGTAATTTCTGTCTTTGCAAATAGAGATCCTGGCATAGTGGCTACGTGTTGGGCTGACAGGTGCAACGTTCTTATTCTGCAAAGAGTTACAGTCTCTTATCCCCGAAGGGGCAGTTCTACCCTCTCCTATAGAATCAGTATGAGGCTCCCTCACTTTGAGGCAGTTGGTTTTGGTTTTTCCATTTTGGTGCCTTTTCTTTCCTTTTTGCCTTACAGCTCTGGATAAGATTTCTGGTATAATATTAAAGAGCAGTAGTGACAAATGGCACCATTATCCAGTTCCTGTTCACAAGGAGAATACGTTTAGTCTTCATTGAGATTAATGTTGGCTATTGGTTTCATGTATATGTCCATAATTATACTGACAAATTTCCCTTTTCTCCTTATTTTGTTTAGCACCTACATCAGAAATGGGTGTTAGATTTTTGTCATTTCTTTTCCACATTGATTGATTTGATCATGATTTTTTCCTTTGTTTTATTCCTGCCATGGATTATTTTTCTAGTATTGATTCATACTTACATGTCTGATTGGTCATGATGTGTTTTCTTATTGTTTTGATATGTCGGTGAATTTTTTGGGTAGGATTTATTGAAAATTATTTCACTTATGTTCATGTGGGATATTGGTTTATAATTTTATTTTCCTCTGATATTCCTACCCAGTTTTGTGTCAGAGTTATGTTCCTTTGATAACATGAGTTTGCAAGTAATTAAGCCTTCTTTTTATTCAGGAATAATTTTAATAGAATAGATTTCAGTTCTTCCCTGGATATTTGGGAGAGTTTACCAGTGAAGCTTTCTGAGTTGGACTCTTATTGTGTGGAGCTTTTTAATGACATGTTCATTTTCTTCTTTTGTTATGAGTTTGTTCACATTTCCTACGTAAGTGTATTCATCTAGGTAGGCGGTGTCTTTCTTTTGTTTTGGTTGATCCAAGCAAGTAGAGCAAGTGTGCATTTCTACTCCTGCCCGCGTCCAGCGCCTAAGAGCCTCCCTCCCGTTTTCTAGTGGATATGACACAGAGGAAGGGAGTGTCAATGCCATCATCCCTCCGTGTGGAGCAGTCGAAGGCGTCTCGGGTGTGTGTTGACTGCCATCTACTGTTGATCAGGTAGTGCAGGTTGGGTTGATAGCCCTTGCTCAGTGGGTGGAGCATAGTGGTCTTTGATAAATGTGTGAACAATTGCTGCCTCTGCCTGGTTCGGAATAAAAACCACAACAAAAGAAAATACTAACGAAATAAAATAAAGGAATGAGAAAACAAGGTAAATAATAAAATTAGATGATGATAAAGGAAATTTAAAAATAATAAAGGGAATAGGGCTGAGCCCCGGTGGCGTAGTGGTTGTGCACGGGACTGCGGCCCACTGGGATGGAGGTTCAATTCCAGCTCCCAGGAGCAAAGGCTGGGCCTCCTACTTCCACCACCAGAGGGCAGTGATGCCTAAAAATAAAAAATAAAGGAAATAAAACGGGGGCGGGGGCAGAAAAAGGAAATCGAAAAAAGAAAGGGAAAGGAAAAGAGCAAAAAGTCTAAAGGAGGGAGCAGGACGCCTATGTAGTGCTCTTGCTGGCTAGGTTGACAACGGGAACATAGCACCCTGTAGAGATGAGGTGGAAACCACTGGTTGTGGAGCACCTGGTTTGGAAAAAGTTTCTACTGAAAGGTGCCCTGACAATTGGACATCCCCTTACAGGCGAGTCACGGGGAGGAGATGGGTCAGTCAAGGGGCAGTGAGGTAGCAATGAAACATAAAACTTTCCTCTGTTTACTGAAGGCTTCCTCCCCCAACCATCATGGTCCCAACTTTGCCCTGCAGTTCCAGCTGGACTGGAGGAGGTGCACTGGGGGAGAAGGGGGCTGGAAATGCAGGGAACCTAGGGCAGATGATCAGTGGTGGGAGTGGAGTTGCCGGATGGGTGGAGGGTGGGTGGGGTGGAGAGAGGAAGTCAGCTGTGGAGATCTGCAGACTCTCTCCTATCTGGAAGACGGACATAGGGAGGAGTGGGCAGGGGGAGATGTCGGGCAGTGTGAGATATGACAAAACAATAATGATTGCAGAGTAATGAGGACTGGGGGGAGGGAGAAAAGGGGGAAGGAAGAGAAGCTCATATCAAGGGCTCAAGTGGAAAGGCGAAGGTTGGGAGAATGTTGACGAGGGTAGGCATGTGGGGGTGCTTGGCACAGTATATGGAACTATGTATTGAACTATGTGGTGAAAAGCGATGTACGAGCCACCAATAAAATGATTAAATTAAAAAAAAATAAAGGCGTCCTGAGTCAAGTACCTTGCCTCAAAGGATTTTCATCCAGTTCAAAAGGTAGCTGGGATCAAGATTCCTGCCCAGAAGGGCCTGCCTGCCTAGAGGGTTCCTGGGGTAGCACTAGTCTCTGAACGTGTTGCTGCCAGCCCATGGGACAGCTAGAGGCAGATTGCCTGGTATGAGAAAGAGTCCCTGCAGCCCAGGATGTAGGTGAAGGTAAGGTGCTTGTCTTATTGACCAGCAAAGAAGACCAGCACTGGTCTCCAAATGCAGTAGTGGCATGTACCCAGTGCTGGATCCATAAGAACCCACCCCCACCTTCAACTGGAATGTGATGAGAAGAAAGGTGTTCACTATGAGGGTGTGGGGTACAAGGGGAAGAATGCACCATTCTAGTTAGTCATCAACCACCATTGTGGTCTCTTGTGCGGTCCTGAGCAGATCACTGCACTGATCATACTGCTGCTTGCAAAAGTTCAAAGTGATTGCACTCTATGAGGCCCGATGATGATTCTGTCATCCTCCTTGTTTACAGGGGTTTCTTTATGCAACTTCTAGTCTTGGTCAATCCCCTTCTCTCAACTCTCTCTGCTAATTTCTTTGTAGTAGTCATGTTTTTATTTTTTACGGCTTAATGAATTTGTATATAGAATACTAGAACATTTTGTTTCCGTTTTTTAACAAATAACATTTTTAGTATATTGAAATGCCGTGTTGTATAGAGTAGTTATGTATACAAGCTAATTATTTGCGATTGTAAAGAAAGATTGTATCCTAACACTACCTTTATTTTTTGTTTTCACACACAGATGACATTAAGCAGTTCCTGGATTACTTTTTGCCAAAAAACCCTTTCTGAATACATTGAGAGTAATGAGGTGGTATACTGCCTCGAGACTCTTAGAATTGTAATAAAAGAAATATTGAGAGATACATTTTCACAAAAAATAGGTAAATATTATTTTTTGTTCCATGAGTGCCATTATCTTGCTTCCGAGGAGCACTAAATATATAGTATTGCTCAGAGCTTATTTAAACATCTGACCTGTATTACTATGTGAAAATAAAGAATTACCCATAGTTTTGTGATTGAGGATACATACAAGGGGGTACCCCCCAAAATTAAAAAAAAGTTTTAAAACGGAAAATAGCTCCACTGAGCGGAACTTTTGTACTAGGCATTTTTTCCATTAGATGAGCATCAGTTAATGTAACCAGTGGGGTTAACGTAAGCAGTGACCTGCCTTTGGTCATAGAGAATTTTTTCAATAAAGCACTTTCACTTGAAACTTTGGCCGATTTAAGAGAACAGCATACAGCTCTGAAATTTTGATTCCTGCCTGAGAAAAATGCCCCAGAAACTGTTGTGATGTTGCCATAGCTTATAAGGACAGCACGATGGGAAAAACTAGTATAAGAGTGGTTTTCTCATTTCAAAAAAGGTGAAATGTTCATCGATAACGAACCTTGTTCTGGACTCCTGTCAACATTCTAAAAGAACAAAAATGTTGCATTTGGAGTTCATTCGACCAGGTCAGACTGTCAATCAATCTTTCTATGTAGAGGTTCTGAAAAAAACCTGATTTGTGCAGATAGGAACTGGTTCTGCCACCGTGACAATATACCTGCTCGTGCAGCCATTTCAGTGTGCTAGTGTTTGGTAAAAGAACAGTTTGCCTCACATACCTGAAACACCTGACTTTGCTCCATGTGCCTTTCCCCCCTGCATCACTGCCCTGGTGGGAGTAGGAGGCCCAGCCTTGCTCCTAGAGAGCTGCTGCTGGATTTGAACCGTCAACCCTGTGGGCTGCAGCCCTGCACACAACCACTGTGCCACCAGGGCTCAGCTATGTGCCTTTTTTGTTTCCGCAAATGCAGAGGAACATGAAAAGACAGCGATTTGATGAGGTAGAAAAGGTAAGGAAAAAAGTGAGGGAGATGCTATGAGCCATCCAAACAAATGAGTTTGAAAAAGTTTTCTAAGAATGGAATCATAGATATGACAAATGTATTAAGAGTAATGGAGAGTACTTTGAAAGTGAAAAGGCATTGTTTGCTCACGTTCCCAATATGATCGCTGAAGACAAATAGATGCATAAGCAAATGTGAAGAAAGCTGATACTGTCCAGCTATCAAAAGATACAGTGTCTGAGGTCTTAAAGACTTGATGTAAACAGGCCATCGAGCTCAGAAGCAACAAAGCCCACATGGAACATATCAAGTTGTGTGATCACAAAGTGTCAAAGGGATCAGGCATCAAAGAATAAAAAAATCAAATTGCTGTGAAGGAGTGTGCAGAGTGGGGACCCAAGACCCATGTGTAGGGATGACCCAACTGGACATCCCCTCACAGAAGGGTCGCAGGGAGGAGATGAACCAGTCAGGGTGGAGTGTAGCAATGATGAAACATACAACTTTCCTCTAGTTCCTAAATGATTAAATTAAAAAAAAAAAAAGTACCCTGAGTGAAGTACCTTGTCCCCAAAGGATTTTCAGCACCCCAGCATCCACTATCATGATCCCAATTGTACCTTACAAATCTAACTAGTCCAGAGGATGTATATTGATACAGACATTAACTGGAAATAGGGAATCCAGGACAAAGAATCACTTCAAGACCACTGGTGAGAGTAGCAATCAGGGAAGGTGGAGCAAAAAAGGGGAACCGATTACAAGGATCTACATATAACCTGGTGGGGCAGGGGTGGCAACAAAAATGGGTGAAAGGAGACGTCGGACAGTATATGACAATAATAATTTAAATTATCAAGGGATCATGAGAGCTGATACCAAGGACTCAAGTAGAAAGCATATGTTTTGAGAATGATGAGGGCAACAAATGTACAAAAGTGTGTGACACTGGATATATGTATGGATTGTGATAAGAGTTGTATGAGCCGCCCAAGAAAGATCTAAATTCTGACACAAAGTATGTATGTAAATATTGTGATTAGTGCTATATAACCCCCAATAAAATGATTTTTTAAAAAGATTTATGGCTTTAGAAACCATGTGAAGCACGGTTCCTGCCCTATATGGTCATTGTGAGTTGTACGAACCCCAATAAAATGATAAAAAGAAAGTGATAATGGTTATTTTGTAAAAAAAAAAAAAAAAAAAATACATAGTGGACTGAGCCCCAGTGGCGTAGTGGGTGAATGCGGGACTGCAGCCCACTGGCTTGGCAGTTCAAATCCAGCAGCAGCTCTCCAAGAGCAAGGCTGGGCCTCCTACTCACACCAGAGGGCAATGATGCTCCCATAAAACTTTTTTTAAATAATAATACATAGCTTTGAAAAAATTTTTTTTATTTTGGGTACACCCTCATACCTTTTAAAAGAAAATAATCAAAAGAAAATTTAAAGCTTTTTATTACTGTTATTCACACAAGCTGATGACTATATATAATTGACAATAATAGTGATTATTAGTGCTGAGCCCTGGTGGCATAATGGTTGTGCGTGGGACTGCGGCCCACTGGAATGGAGGTTTGATTCCAGCTCCACGGAGCAAAAGCTGGACCTCCTAATCCCACCACCTGAGGGCAGTGGTGCCCCCCCAAAAAAACAAACAAACAAAAGTTATTATTGGCTAGTAATCTATTCCTAGTAAAGATAGTTCATTTCTTATTAATTTAATATTTACCTTTTAATATTTCTAAAGATTTAATTGTAAAAGTATGTCTTAGAAGTCTTTGTTTTCCTTGTACTTATATTTATTTTTATATTTTCAGAAATTCTCAAGCAGTTCCTGGCTCCTTTTGATACTACTTTTGGAACGTTTTATTATTCCATATTTTCTCCCTGTTTTGGAAAGTGCCAAATGAGTTCAAGCACTATAAACAGCTTGATATGTTTCCTGGAGTTTCTTGAACTTCTTATATCCTCCAGAATCCACCTGGAGTTGCATTTCACCTGCCAGAGGATTTTCTTTTTGAATCCTTCGTGTGTGCTGGCTGTTCTTAGCTGGCCCACTCCGGCTTTTGTCAAAAGGAAGTTTATCATATTTCTGAAAAAGTGCTTTCTCTATAAAGTAGGTGAGGACCTTTTTCGTGGATGTGTTCCTGTACTAAAACCACGAGATCAATTTTTAGATATGGACATGTTGGCCCTAGCAAATGCTGTTTTGGATGCTGTGAAAATAGGGTGGTTGAGAACATTGTCTACTCATGGAAGATCTTCCAGCTTTGGAGGCAGCAGCATTCAACCTGGATGTGAAAGTCATCCTAGTTCAGATCATGTAATCCTTAGAGCTGTGTCCTTAGTTTTAATTAAATCCTTGGAACTCAAATTTCAAAGTTGTACTTCACTAAATGAAATACAAGGTAATTATCCAAAATCCTTTTTGTGCAAATTGTAAATGCTTCTATAAGTAAAATCATAATCATCAAATGTCGGGAAGCAGTTTATACTCTACTACTTTGTTTAAGCTAGTTATGTTTATTAAGTTTTCTTCAGAAAAGAAAGAGACCTGAAAGTACCTTAAAGCAGTTTTTATGTGCTAAACTGAATTTGTGCAACCTAATGAATAGCTTCAAAACCAAACCAAACTTTGAGTCAGTTCATCCTGACCCTGTAGGACAAAGCAGAAGTGCCCCTGTGCATCTCCAGAGGAGTAAGTCTTTGTGGGAATAGAAAGCCTCTTTCTCCTCCAGAGCACCTGGTGGTTTCCAGTGACAGACCTTACAGTTAGCAGCCCAAATTGTTAACTAAGGCGCCGCTAGGGTTCCTAAGAACAGCTTAGGTTAAAAAACAAAACTAATGTCTGGCACTGCAAAGTAAGTGACATAAGTTAATGTAAGTTTGTATATTCACTATAATGTATTATGATTGTAGGAGCACTAGAGACAAAAGTAATTAAAGTGCCTAACTCCTAGCCTAAAGATCAGCAGCTTGAACCCAGAATCCACCAACTCGCTGTTCCTTGGGAAAAAGATGTGGCAGTCTGCTTCCATAAAGACCTTTGCGGGTACATAGGTAAATGTGAAGAAAGAAAGCTGATGCTACCGGCTATCAAATGATACAGCGTCTGGGGTCTTAAAGGCTGGAAGGTAAACAAGTGGCCTTCGAGCTCAGAAGCAACAAAGCCCACATGGGAGAAACAGTCCAGCCTGTGTGATCACAAGGTGTTGAAGGGTTCCAGTCAGACATCAAAGAACAAAAAAATCAAATCATTGCAAATGAGGGGGAGTGCAGAGTGGGAACTCAAGACCCATCTCTAGGCAACTGGACATCCCCTTACAGAAGGGCCATGGGGAGGAGATGAACCAATCAGGGTACAGTGTAGCAACAATGAAGCATACAGCTTCCCTCTAGTTCTTAAATGCTCCCTCCTCCTCCTAATCCCCTCCCCTCCACTATTATGATCTCAGTGCTACCTTATAAATCCAGCTCGACCAGAGTATGGACACTGGTACAGATAGTAACTGGAAACGGGGAATCCAGAACAGATGATCCCTCAGGACCACTGGTGAGAGGCGATTCTGGGAGGGTGGGGTAGAAAGGGGGAGCTGGATACAAGGATCTGCATATAACCTCCCTGTGGTATGGACAACAGAAAAATGGGTAAAGGGAGACGTTGGACAGTATAAGATATGGCAAATTTATAAATTGCCAAGGGTTTATGAGGGAGAGAGAGAAAAAATGAGCTGATGCCAAGGGCTCAAGTGGAAAGCAAATGTTTTGAGAATGATGATGGCAACACATGTACAAAAGTTCTTGGCACTGGATACGACAATGAATTGTGGTACAGTTGTATGAGCCCCCCCCCACCCAAGAAAAAGATGGAACTACTGAATACTGACACAAAGTGTATATGTATAGTGATTAATGCTGTGTGAGCCCCTAAAGAAAACTTTTTTTAAAAAGATGTATAGCTTTGGAAACGGTGTGAAGCACAGTTCCTGCCCTATAGGGTCATTGTGAGTCAGAATCTACTTGACATATCCTTCCTAAAATTAATGTTAATTATTCATATTTAGAAAAATTATGTGTAACAGTTACGTTGGTTAAGAAATTATTACATACATGATATCCTGGATGTTAATTCATGCCCAAAGAAATGCGGAACCAATCATAATGATCTACATATAACCCCCTCTTGGGGACAGACAACAGAAAAGTGGTAGACAGTGGCCCTTGTAAGACATGAAGAAAAATAAAAATTTATAAATTGTCAGGGGGGGGCGTTTTTGACCTGATACCAAGGACTGAAGTAGGAAATGTTTTGAGAATGATGATTGCAACAAATGTGTTTGACACAATGGGTGGATGTATGGAATGTGTTAAGAGCCCCCAATATAATGATTATTTTGAAAAACCAAAAACTGTATATTCAATAAAATTTGTGCAATTGTAATTGAAAACACTAGGTGGCATGTTTTTTGTAGCTCAGTTTAAACTGCAATTAAAAGTCAAGGCTTTTGCATCCATATCTTATAGTTGTACTGTTTGTAATTGTTTTATAAGTAGTATTTTACAAAACTACTTTTTAAAATTTTAAACATTTTATTGGTTAGCAGCTTTTTTTTCCCATTGATTTTATTAGGGGCTCTTATAGCTTTTATAACTTTCAATACATCATTTGTATCACACATCTTTGTACACGTGTTGCCATATTCATTTCCAAATATTTTCTGCTTGAAACCCTTGGTATAAGCTCCTCTTTGCCCCTCCCCCCCTCTTTTTAATGAGTCATTTTATTGGGGGCTCATACAATTCGCATCACGGTACATACATCAATTGTTTGCAGGCCACATTTGCACACTTATTGCCATCACAGCTTTTATAATAATCCATACATCAATTGCATTAGGCACATTTGTATATATTTTGCCATCATTTTCAAAATATTTTCTTTCTGGTTGAGCCCTTGGTATTAGTTTCTCTTTTACCTACCTCACCTCCCCACCTTCAGGGACCTCCTGATAAAGTATAAATTATTGCTTTCATATCTTGCCTCCCACTGTCTCCCTTAACCCACCTCATTGTTGTTCACCCTTCTGTGGAGTGGGCGGTGGTGTGTGTGGGGGGGGGGGACATACAGATTCTACAGTGATCATCGTATTCGGTTCCCCATACAAAACTACTTTTGTGGCATTGTTGCCTCTAATGATAAATATTTATGATAATTTCTGTTATTCTTCAATTTGAAATATCGTTAGGGTATAAAAATTCACATTAAAGATAACACTTTTATTTCCCAGTGATAATTACTTATTTGACACCTGTGTTAAGGCACCCTTATGTAGTGGTTAATGCTAATAAAAACATTAGTTTGGGTACACCAGCCATTCAGTGCAAGAGAAAAATGTGCTAGTCTGCTTTTATAAAAACTTAAAGCCTTGGAAACACTATATGGCAGTTCTGTTCCATCCTTTATGGTCACCATGAATCAGAAAAGAATCCATGGCTGTATGTCTGGTTTGGTTTGGCCATCTGTGTCAAATAGAAATTTGATGTAGATATTTTAACAGTATGCTCTTAGGCATGTTTCTTCTCTGAGCCTCAACTTCTTATTTCTCAAATAGAAATCTTTAATGCACAGTACTGTTTGACAGTGTGCACTGTGGTCATGCATTCAGCTGACCATTGAATAATGTGGGAAATTCCTGCATAGTCAAATATTTATATATAATTTTTGATTCCCTCTAAAAGAGATACGAATATCCTGTTGAACAGAGACCTTACCAGTAACTTAAACGTTTTTTGGATGCTATATACATTTTATAGTATACCCAAATAAAAGCTATAGTTTCAATATAAAATAAAACATTTTATATAAATTGCAGGGTTTCAACTACTGGCTTAGCTTCAGCGACAAAAATTAGGAATTTCCCCCATTTTTTAAATGCTAGATTCCTATCTCTTGAAATGACAGGCAGCCATCACTGCATATCTCAATTTACATCACCGTGCATTAGGGATTTCACGGAACTCAGCTTTTTCTTGTAGTGTCTGACTTTGCCTCTCGGGAGCATTTCTAGCATCACTGATGGTATGTCGTGTGGGTCCCATGGTGTTGTTCGTGGTTCATATAGTATTTTTCACTAAACACAGTAAAATGTATAAGGGACCACTTTTTGCTAGCAGGCACAGTTTACTGGAGAGATAAACTGCTCACTCAGAGGTAATTGATATTCATGTTGGGTAAGGGTCACCTTTTATATACATTATAAATGTGTATGTCTAAGGTGTTTATCCATCCACTGTTACCTATGTCTTGACATTTCTGTTATTTCCAGTTGACTTACAGAGATTCATGTGTGAGTTACTGACCTTCTTAATGCCTCATCTCCAACCTCTGCGATTACATAGTCCATGTGAGTGGCTGTCTAGGATATTTATAGAACAGGATGATGACATGCTAGAAGCTGCCAAGGGAACTCTGAGCCTCTACCTAAAGTTGACCAGGTTGGTATAGTTTTAAATAATTGTTATAATACCTACATGCTGGAAAAGCAGAAAACGTTTTCTAATAATTGAGCTGTGCGGAGGAGGTGTCCCAAAAAATCATTCTAGTTTTCTCATAAATACCTCTTTATTGCTTACAAAAAGAAATAAAACACATCTGAGTGTTTACTGCACAAGAGTTCCTTGACATCGATGCCAAATTACCACTGAGAAATAAAAGTGTCATCTTAAATGTGAATTCTTACTAATACCCTCCCTACATGAAGCTATAAAATTGTAATTTAGGGCTCAGCCCCGGTGGCGTAAGTGGTTGAGTGTGGGACTATGGCCCGTGAACTTGGTGGTTCAAATCCAGCAGCAGCTCTCAGGAGCAGCGCTGGGTAGCTCCCATGACCACCAGAGGGCAGTGATGCCCCTCCCCCCCCAAAAAAGTTGTAATATAGTGGGCTATGCATTGAGCTGCTGATTGCAAGATCAGCAGTTCAAATCCACCAGCCGCTTCTCAGGAGAAAGATGAGACTTTTGGTTGCTGTAAAGATTTTACACTCTTGGAAACACACGGGGGAGTATTCTTTGTCCTGTTGTGTTGCTAATGAGTCAGAATTGACTTGATGGCAGCTGGTTTGATTTCTTGATTTGATCTATATAAAACAAGATTACATTTGAACTCTCATGAAAATTTGGCTGGCTGGGCAAATTTGCAGTTCTAGAACTGGAATGGGATGAAAAAACGGGTTTCAGTTTAATTGCTGCTCTGATAAAGATCTTAACTTAGTTGATGTTTAAAAACTTTTTAGTTCTAACACCTACTGATCTGTATTGAACTGTAAACTTTAATAATTAATTTTGCCACTGTAAAGATGATTATGAGCTTATGCAGAATCAAAAGAAATGTACTAAATTCTTACTTTAATATTATAGTTGAATTTGGGCTGATACCTTCTTGAGGCCAGTATCTGACATTATTTAGAAAGTTACATTATTGGTGACTTCTTATGCTGACCTGTTCCTACTTTATTAAAGCAGATGTGTTTGAAGTTGTATATTCTTGTTTCAAGTATCTATTAACTGGTTATGAACTAGCTGATGACCTTTTATACCATTTCTGCGTCTCCTTTATTAAAGCACTAAAGTGCTTTGTTTCTTAGTCTGAGCAGAAGAGATTTCTTGTTAATGATTATCAGTGTTGTATCTTTCTGTCAGTGTCTACACATATTATGGCACTGTTGGCATTGGTAGCTTTCTGCCACTAATAAGAGTTTTTGGCCAGTTTTCAAAAGATTCTAATCAAGAACACAGAATGGCTGCATGTAATTTGAATTTGATTCCAAAGTGGTTAAAACTCAAATTAGCCCTCAATGCACATTATTATTTGCTTTATAGAATTTATCTTACCTATTGCGGTCAACTTGATTTTCTTACTCATAGTATATTCTTATTAGGAAAGAGTAGAACTTTTCCATAGAATTTGTTAAGGCTGTAAATCTTTTGAAAGTAGATTACTATATCTTGCTTCCGCGGAACATCTTGTGAATTTAAACCATCAGCCTTTAGGTTAGCAATTGACACTTTAACTACTGTTAAATGAGGGCTCCCAGAATATATCTTGGCTATAGTCAAAGTTGACTTCTTACTTCTCAGGATGGAGGAAGTTTATGAATTAAATGTACTTATGCTATGTAAATTTCTAATGTTTTTAGCATCAGTATATGCAGAAAACTTGTTCTTATTATCATAAGTAATTTTCAAAGGAATTGGGATTTTTGTTGTTGTAAATGATAAGGAACCACCTGAAACTAGTTTAGGAGGGAAATGCTTATTGACTTATGACTGGGAATTCCAGAGAGTCAAGAATAATAGAGGAGTTCATAATCACATTATCATTTGTCGTTCACAGCTTAGAATTTCTTCTTAGGCATATTCACCTACAGCTGTAGGGTGTGTTTTTTTATCAGCCAGCCTTACAGTTGCAATCTTTAGTAACTTCAACGAAAGTTGCAGTTATAACATGGTTGCCTTAGCTTGGGTCACAGAGTTGTCAGAGCTTACCAAGTACTTTGACTGGTCAGTCTGGGTCACCTGCCTCCTCCTGTTGCGAAAAGTATTGGCAATAAAGAAGGAGGTTAGCTTCTAGCTCTGCTGTGCCACATGGAATTAGTTACCTATGAGAATGAGAGGTTAGACATTGGTAGACTCCTCACCTTTCATATGTGAGATCTGGGTTTGTTTCCTGACCTGTGCACCTCATGCACAACATTAGTCAGTCAGTGAAGGCTTGCATGTTGCTTACTAAGTTTCAGAGGAACTTCTAGCCTACAGTTAACTAGGAATAGAAGCTTGGGGATCTACTTTGGCACACTGGGCAATGAAAACCCTATTCCTCACAAAGCAGGTCAGTTCACAACCAGTTAAAGGAATGCACAAAACTGGCCAACATTTTGTTCCCATGTTCATTGCATAGTCATAAGTCAGGAAGCAAGGTGGCTAAAAGCAATAAGAATCAGGATTTTGATTTTGCTATAAGAGATGACATCTGGATAAGAGAAAGACTAAGTGTGCATTGTTTACTTTATTGAATCCAATTCCTTTTTTAGTTTGTAGGGTAAAGAGTTGGTTTTGAATTTTTTACTTTTAAAAGAGTAGATTAAAAAGTATTGAGTTCTGTGTTAAAGCTGTTCCCTACTAAAAGTCATTAATCTGAGATCATATTTATTTTCAGAGACTATTGTGAAGCGTTTGGATGCACTGCCCAAGAAAAAGAAATGTGGAATCGTCACACACATGAATATGGCTATAATCCTCACTGTATTTTCTTGTTCTTTTTAAAAAATGTAGGATTTGATTCTACAATTCTTTTGGACTTTTTGATTTCATCAGAAACTTGTTTTCTTGAATATTTTGTTCAGTATTTAAAATTACTCCAAAGAGACTGGCATACATTCTTTACCATTTGCAAGTGCTTTGATGAATCAAAAAATGGCATAAGTAGTGGCTGTATTCTTTCACCTGCCCAAGAGAGAAGCACCAACCCAACAAACTCACATTATTGGAATACGCTTGAAGGTCAGATAGATGCTCATGGTTGCCTATACTCTGATTCTGATGCTTCTTCTGAACCTTTGAAGAGGCAATGTGAGTACCAGGCCATGATGTCCAAGGGCACCCATTCTAGGCTTTGTACTGCTAGTCTGCCATCTTCCCATGCTTCCCAAAGTTTGGTAGATTATGATAGTTCTGATGATTCAGAGGTAGAATCTATGGATCATAGTTTGGCCAACAGTAAGCAGATGTCTTTACACAAAGAAGCAATGGAGATACAGGGGACAACTGGAACAAATAACAGTAATAAAGAACTGACTCTAGAAACTTGGTCAAGGCCTTTGGTTGTAAAAGAATCTAATTGTTCCTTCTCTGTTGATTGTGAATTATCCCTCAATAGTGTTGTCTCTGAAGTAGGGGTATTTTACAAAACAGTTAAGTGTTTTGAAGAGCTACATGGTGGTATTTACCGTTTGCAGAAGAAAAATCTTTTCCCATATAATCCAACAGCACTTTTAAAGTTGCTAAAACATATTGAGAAAATGTATAAGACTATAAAACCTTTGTAAGACAGTGACATTTTACTTCCAAAAGTAACTATTTCCTCTTCATGTGTAATTGTGAAGATTGAGCAGGGTCATGCGTAGTTTCAGAGTTTCAATCCATTGTACAGAGGGTCACTGTGGGTCACAAATGACTCTCGGTGGCTTCTAATAACTAACACCACCACCAAGTGTAATTTGTATCAAAATAAAGAATGATTTCTTGAAAAAATAGCTCAAAGGTGTTTTTCAGTTTGTTAGTTTTTTCTGCAAAAAGACACATCAAGGGCTGAGCCCTGGTGGCGTAGTGGTTGTGCGCGGGACTGCGGCCCACTGGGATGGAGGTTCAATTCCAGCAGTGGGGCTGGGCCTCCTACTCCCACCACTGGAGAACAGTGATGCCCCCCCCCCCAAAAAAAAAAGACATCAATATCAGGTCACTTGCTATCGGTGTGTATAACTTAAACTGTATGTTTAAACTTACACAAAACCTAGGATGGCTGTCTCTACCAGAGATGTTTCAATGTGATGCATAGTGAGATCATTGTTAACTTTTAAAGGGGAGGCAGGAAAATCAAGTTTTAGTATATTTATTAGATTTCTATCACATGAACAGCAATGATAATACTGGTAATCTGTCATTACAGCAAACTGAAATACCACCTTGACAATATTTTCTTAAATGATCCATTTGTAGAGAAATAAAAAGCAACCTGTAAAACTTTAAAATATATTCCAAGGATGTGGTAATCAAAATAGGTTAGTACATACAGAGAAATGAAGTGACCAGTTGATAATCAAATATATAATTGCTATATAAAATAAGAATGGAATGGCAATGTTAACTAAACAGATGTAGAAAGGTCAGAGAATTTGGTAGCACACGATTGATAAAGATAAATACTTTGGGAACTTTCTCATATTCCTTGTTCAAAAAATGCCATTTTCAGGAATATTAGCACATTAGCACAAAGAATATAAAATGAAGGATGCCACAGTGTAAAAGCAACGGACTAGAAATGCCTGGTTAAATAAAAATGTATATATGCAGTGGAATACTATATAGCTACGAAATAAGTAAGTGTATCCTTATTTGTGAATGTGAAACTGCAGGAACTGTGAATTATTTTATAATGATTTTCTAGCCATAGTCTTTTAACTTCTACCAAATTACCTTTCCCTTCATGAGTCGGGTAAGAAGGTAGCTGAAGAGAAAGGGTACGATTTTTTAAGTCCTTGAAATGAGACATTTGCTGCACAACAAGAGCAGTTGAACGCTCACTGCTATTGAGACAATGCCAATTCAGGGACCCCACAGAACAGGGTAGAACTGCCCTTCTGAGCTTCTGAGCCAGTAACTCTTTATGGGAATAGAAAGCCTCCTCTTTCTCTGAGTAGCGGCTGGTAGTTTCAAACTGCTGACCTTCCTGTTGCAGTCCAATTTGAAACAAACCGCCATGCCACGAGGGCTGCTACAAAGGCAGTTATCAGAGAACGAATTATAGCAATCAATGCACACGGAAAAAGAAACCCCAAATCAGCATCTTCAAGAACAACAAAATAAACATTCAACCACCAGCAGAAAAGAAGCTTGAAAGAGTAGGACAGAAATAAATTGATTGGAAAACACAGAAAAAAAACAATACAAGGAGTTGAGTCTTTGGAAAGATCAACAAAACTGATAGATCACAAATTTTAAAAGGAAAAAAAGATGCAAATATTCAGATTTGGAGGTTAAAAAGGTGAAATTAGCACAGAACCAACCAAAAATAAAAGTTAACAACCAAAGACTATTCCAAAAAATTTGATAGCTTAAATGAAATGGACAAATATCTAGAAACACACCATCAACCCAAATTAGCAGACTGATGAAAATCTCTTAACAGACCCTTAACAAAAGAAGAAACAGGTTTGAGTCATTTAAAAATATCAAAACAAAAAAAATGGTTTCTAAGTCTTCAGAGCATAGTTGATGTCAATTTTACTCAGATCTTCTAGAATATAGAAAAGGACAAAGAAATCTCCAAGAGAGTTTATGAAGCAAGCATAAAGCCCTGAAAGCAAAACCAGACAAATATACCACAGAGAACACTACAGAACTGTTTATAGGAATGGCAAACCCAGTCTTTCTCTTGAGGCACTGCTGCTGCAGCCCAGTGTGGCCCCACTATACCACCAGGGCTCATAGAAGCAACAATTCTAAAGAAAATCATAGCCAATTGATACAGTAATCTTTCCTAAACAATGCACCATGAGGAAGTGGGCTTCAAGGCAGCTGTGCTGGGATGGTTTAACATTAGAAAAACAATATAATCCACCATACAAACAAGACAAAAAATCAAAACCATGTGATCGTGCTGACAGAGCATCTGACAATATCCAACACCCATTCCTCACTAAAAAAAATTCAACAAAGTAGGCACAGAAAGGAAGTTTCTAACCACAATAAAGGCGATGTATGGAAAAACTAATCACCATCTTCTTGCTCAATGGAGAAAAATTGGAAACTTTACCCTTGTGAATGGGAACCAAAAAGGGGTGCCACTTGTCACCACTATTATTCAGCATTGTGCTGAAAGTCATAGAACCATGAAACAACAAAAAAGAATCCAAGTGGACAAAGAAGTGAAACTTACTGTTTGCAGATGATAGGATTTTTTTTAATGTAGAAAATGCCAAAATATTGTTTGGGAAAAAATATTGGACAACAGGGCAGAATGCAGAAAATGCCAAAATCCATATATTACCAGTAGGAAATCCAGTAGGATTTCCATATATTGCCAAGAACTCTTGAGAAAGAAACCAAGAAAAAATATATCATAATATCCAAACAAAGTGGTATACTTGGTGATAAATCTAATCAGCAAAGGGAAAAGACGCACAAAGAAAACTACAGAACACTACTCCAAGAAACCAGAGACCTACAGAAATGGAGGACTATGCCATGTTCATGGTTAGGAAAGTTCAATATTATGAAAATGTCTATCCTACCCAAAGCGCAGCTCCAAGCTCATTGCCATCGAGGCACTTCTGACTCAGTGGCGCTGTAGAATAGAGTAGAACAGCTTCTGTGGGTTTCTGATTCTAAATCTTACAGTAGACAGCTTCATTCTCTTACAGAGTGGCTAATGATTTTGAATTTCTGCCTTCACAATTACCAGCCAAACAGATAGCCCACTGTTCCACCAGGATCTTACAAATCCAACACTATAAGTAAAATGCAATTCTTATTCAGATCCCAACTTCATTCTTTAAAGAAATTATAAAAGCTAATTGCTAACACTATAGAGATGGGCAGAACCCAGAATAAGCAAAAAACTACCTAAGAGAAACAAAATAGGAGACTTCCCAACCTTGAAACTTATTACATAACCATGGTAGACAAAATAGCAAGATCCTGATACAATGATAGGTACCATAAAACTCTGAAATAAATGTATCCACCTATAGACAAATGATAGTCAACAAAGGGAGAAAAAAAACATTAAATGGGTAAGAGATGGTCTCTTCAACAGATGGTGCTAGCAAAACAGGACCTCCACCATCAGAAGAATGAAATAGGATCTATATCTTACCCCATCAACAAAGTGAACTCAAGATGGAACAATAACCTAGATGTGAATCCACAGCTAGGAACCATCATGACAGAGTGGATTATACACTGGGCTGCTACTGGAAAGATCAACAGTTAGAATCTACCAGCAGTTCCACAGGAGAAATGGAGTGTTCTGCTCTGATAAAGATGTAAGATCTTGGAAATTCTTTTGAGTCATTCTTCCCTGTCCCATGGGTTATTATGAATCAAAATTAACTTGATGGCAATGTGTTTGGTTTTGTATAAATAGGATCTAACAAAAAAAAAGCAAACTTAAGATTTCTATTGCAGGGCATAAACATAATGTCAAATATAATGAAAGCACACACAATAGACAAAATAGATGACTTGGACCTCTAAAAGTAAGACAATGTCCCTAAAATTGTTGAGTTCCTGAGGTGGTTTACGTCAGTTCTTCTCAACTCTTGAGAGAATCCACGAGGCAGAAGCACTTTTGTAAGTCCAAGCGACTTTTATGAGGGAAAGGGAAGTTTCAGATATTACAGCCTCAGTATACAATATCTTTGAAAAGTGTGCAAGGCCACATGTCAGGGGTTGTGAGAGAGTCTCAACTGAAGATGGCCACTTCAGGGGAACACAAAAAAAAACCCATAATAGGAATACCAGAACAAGAATGTGAATCCAGAGTGGAACAAGAGCATGAAATACAAAGAGGGGTGAGCAGGTGCACACAAGGGAGGAATTCCACCCTCTGACCTTCAAGAGTCATCTGAATGAGAGGAAATGGTGTGCCTCACTCTGCTCTTTATCCCCTTATATTGCTGCACCAGGGGCGTGGTTGAGGGTACTGGCTGACCTTATTGACTTAGTTTAGGCGCTCCTCTGTGATGTAATATTGCTGGCACCTAATGTGGCTGTGCCCAGATTGACTTCCACCTGGGCCTGGGTGGCCTCGGCCTGCACATGCAAAGTTTGAATCTTCCCCTAAGTATCTAATTAGTGTACATGATTCCTTTCCAAGACCTTTATTGTGACAGTGCCAGCTGATTTTTGTTTAGGGTAGACAGTTGGTGGAGACAACCCCCTTTATTCCTAATCTATCTACCTGTCAAAAAGACTTCATCAAAAGAGCAAAAAGAGAGGTCATGAACTGGGAAAAATCTTTAGTAATGAAACAACAAAGGGGGGGGGGGCAATCTCTTAAAATCTATAGGAAACTGCCATACTTCCATGGGAAAAAACAATCCAATTAAGAATTGGGTCAAAGACATGCACAGACAGTACACCAAAAAGGGCATCCTACTGGCTAGAAACTGAAAAATGTTCATCACTAGCCATTCAGGGGATTCAAATCAGAACAAAAATGAGGTCACCTTACACTGAAAATTACAGCTCAATTAAAAACAAAATAAAGCATCAAGTGCTGGAGTTGGTATGGCAAGACTGGAATTCTTGTATGTGGCTGATGGATCTGTAAATATGTACAACCATTGTGGAAAGCAATATGGTCCTACTTCAAATACTTGGGGATAGAAATTCCGTATGAGCCAGCAATACTGGGTACATACTTTAAAGAAGTAAGAGATGTAACACAAACAGACATACGCACTCCTGTGTTCATCACAGTAATAACACAATAGCAAAAAAGCAGAAACAGCCCCAAAACCAATTAGTAGAAGAATGAAGAATCTTTGGTAGATTCACCCAATAAACAGTGTGCGTCGCTCTGAAGAAACCCAAGGCACTTCATAACATAGATGAACCTTATAAACATGACGCTGATTGAAGTCAATCACAAAAGGGCAAATATTGTTTGAGACTACTACTGTAAGAAAAAAAATAAGACAAAGACATGCATACCAAAAAGGATGAAATTGGAGTTTCCCACATCAGGAAGGCAAAGGCTGGAAGATACAGCAATAGACTAGAAGGTTGACAGGTACTGACTTAAGTGATAGAGAGGATAGAGATCCAAGACTTAGGGGCAAGAGAAGTCAGAAGGGGGTGGGGGTGGCAGCAGTCAGTGGTGGATGAGTAGTTTGAACTGCTGAATGCAGAGTTGATGGTCTGAAATGTTATTAGTTATTGGAAATTAGTTATTAGTTATTGGAAGCCTAATTCACAATAAATTACAAATTTATTTTAAAAGTAATAACAAAGGATGTAGGGAGTAGTACTATGAGAGAGGTCTGCGCTTTGACTTTGTATTATATATCCTTTATACTGTTTTATTCTCTTTTTTTAATAAATCATTTTATTGGGGACTCATACAACTCTTATCATGATCAATACATATGTCAATTGTATGCAGACCACATTTGCACACTTGTTGCCATCATCACTCTCAAAACATCCTCCCTCCACTTAGGCCCCCAGTACTAACTCCCCATATCTCCCCTTCCTCCCCACTCCCCGTCCCCCATGAACCTTAATAATTTACAAATTGTTATTACTTTTTCATATTGTACATTGTCTGATGTGTCCCTTCACTCACTTCCCTGTTGTCCATACCCCAGAGAGAGGGTTATATGGAGATCCCTGAAATTGGTACCCCTTTTTCTATTCCACCATCCCTCCACTCCCCCCAGTATCACCACTCTCACCACTGGTGCTGAAGGGATCATCTATCCTAAATTCTCCCATGTTTCTTACTCCAGTGTATATCCCTGGTCTAGCTGGATTTGTCAGGTAGAATTGAGATCATGATAGTGGGTGGGAGGAAGCGTTTGAGGATTAGAGGAAAGTTGTATATTTCATTGTTACTGCATTGTACCTTGACTGGATCATTTTCCCTGTAAGGGGATGTCACTTCATCTATTCATGGGCTTTGGGTCCCCAATATGTATTCCCCCTCATTTATAATGGTATAATTTTTAGTTCTTTGATGCATGATACCAGATCCCTTCGACACCTCGTGGTCACACAGGCTGGTGTGCTTCTTCCATGTAGGCTTTGTTGCTTCTGAGCTAGATGGTACTGTTTTCTTCTTAACTGGGTCGTGTATATTCCTAATGAAAACTTTTTTTTTTAACTTAAGAAAAACAAACTTCAACTAAAACAGGTTCTTTATGGTTCTGAGGACATGTAAATATTGAATGTATTGTAATTCATGCTTATGCAGATGTGTACAAACAAAGTTCTCTGTAAGGTTAATCACCCTTGTTAGAGCAAAACATTTAAAAAAAATACTTTTATTGGGGGCTCTTACATGTCTTATCACAATCCATACATTCATCCAAGCATGTTTACACTAAAGCAGCCATCATCATTTTCAAAGCATTCTCTTTGCAATTGAGCCCCTGATATCAGCTTTCCATTTCATCCCCCTTCCCAACCTTCCTCGCTGTTGATAAGTTATAGATTATTATTTTCATATCTTACATCATCCTCCATTGTCCCTCACTCACTTTCCCATTATTCCTCCCCCTAGAAGGGGGTTCTAATTGATCCTTGTAATCAATTCCCCCTTTTTCCCACTACCCTCCCATAATCCTGTTGACCCCTGGGGATTTATCTATCCTGGATTCTCTGTGTTGTGGGCTCTTATCTGTAATGCAGTGTAATGCTCTCTCTAGTCTGATTTATAAGGTGGAATTGAGGTCATGGTAATGGGAGGAAGGAAGCATTAAAGAGCTAGAGGAAAGTTGTGTATTTCATTGGTGCTATCCAGTACTGGAACTGGCTTATCTCTTCCCTGTGATCCATCTGTGAGGCGATGTCCAATTGTCTACAGATGAGCATTAGGTCTCCACTCCATGCTCCCACCACAATTCATATTGGGTATGATTTTGTTCTATGCCTGATACCTGATACCTGATACCTGATCCCATCAACACCCCATGATCACACAGGCTGGCGTGCTTCTTTCATGTAGCTTTGTTGCTTCTGAGCTACATGACCACTTGTTTATCTTAAAGTCTTTAAGAAACCACACGCTTTATCTTGTGATAGCTAGGCACCATCATCTTTCTTTCGCCACACTAAAACATTTTTTAAGACAATCATATATTTGCTAAGTGTTAGTGTTTCAACATTTCTACAGATATAATTGAATCTGGGGTATAACTCAACTTATATATTCACCAAGTTCCACTCTTGATGAAGGTGATTGATACTAACAAGGATTCTCCTTGTACTTTCAGAGTATTCAAGGACTGGTCTCAGAGTTAGGAAGATAAATTGCATATAATTAGTGATATTTGAGTAGGAAATTTCAAGTGTATCCCCAGAAAGCACATACAACAACAAAATGCAAGTAAATCCAAGTGAGCCAAATATGTAATCAATCTACTCTAAATTATTATTTTTAACACAAATTTTATTAAAAAGTTCATTTACATATATACCGTTTGATGGATTTTCACAACACAAGCTTGTGGTGCAGTACCCACAAAAAGAGAGCCAATTTTAGAAGCATCCCAGAAGTCCCCATGTGAGTCAGTATCCATTGCTAAAGATAACAGCTAGATCAGCCTCGTTTGAAACAGCCTCTTTGCTAGATTTTCTTGTATGAGCGTAGAAAAATAGCATGTGTTTTCTTTTACCTTTAGCTTCTTTTTGCCAAAATTACTTGGAATGTAACCTGATTATGTTTTTAAGTAATTGTCCAGCATTTCAATTATTTCTAGACCCCTTTGACTCATTTGTGGCACACCCAGTATGCCAATGTGGTGCAGTGGACAAACATTGATGGAAACAAAGTACAGATTCAAACAGGTTAGGCAGGGCCTTGTGCAACTGGCCCTAGCCTGCTGCTCTAGTCTTACCTGTGCTTCTCCCCACCCACTGGTCTCACCAATTTGGCCTTACGTATTCACTCATCAAGCTCCTTCTTGAATGTTAGATCTGTGAAGCATTCCCCATCTGCTTTAAAACTTTATATTTTACAGACTGTATGTTCTCTGTGCTTGACTCTTTCCTATAGGGTATCTTTTGACATATAGTAATAATCAGTCAACAGTTTTTCTTTTCTTAGCTCCATAAAAGCTAGAATTGTCACACTCTATCCATTGTTGGCAGCTGACAGCACCATGTCTGGTGGATTCTAGACATGCCATAAATGTTGAATAAATGAGATACTTCTCCAAGGATTAGATATTTTACAATAAAGGTATTCAGAGAATGGTAAACATGAATGCTTACATTATAGCCCTGTAAATCAGCCATTTTTTAAAGTGCTTTGCATGTGTTTGCTTTCCTGATTATAATAACACTAGACTTTTTGCAGATTAGAATACTTGTACAGAGCAATTAAATACCTTTCCCAAGATCACCTAATTGGTAAAGTGACAGAACTAAGATAAAGCATACAGCTAGTTTAATTCCAAAAACCTCTCCTACTCTTTCCCATAATTTATTTCTCTCTTCAAAATAAAAGATAATTCATGTAACTGTTTAAAACTAGAAATGTTGCATGTTTAGGCATGTCTGATGGTTTGGAAGGTCAGAAGATTGTGCTGAAAGTTAAATATTGGGGTCAGTTCAACACATTGGGTATTTTGATGATTCTGTGGGCAATGGGAAGCTGATGAGGTTTTTGATAATTAACGGACTTTGTACTGTAGGGAACTTTACGTATAAAAGAATGTAGTGGCTAAATTGCACGCAGAAAGAAATGTATTGCAGCAGTTCCATAAAAGTCGGAGAAGGGAGGGAATGGAAAAGCATCTTTAATGCCTCCTGGCTAAAATCCTGTGTCAGCCTTCCCTTCCTTCAGAGTCCCACAAAAACGATAGCAAATAGAGTTAAAATCAACACACCAAGAATTGCAAGAATTAAACAGGAGTAGGTAAGCAATCTGGGAAGCTAAAAGAAGTAACCAAGTAACTGGTTATCAACTTAAGCACACCCAGGAAAGCCAGCTGGCCTGGCGAGAGGAAGGCTGGGAAGCCGCCCAATTTGATTGACCAGGCAGAAAATTCTCATGGCTCAAGAGTCTGTAGGTACTAAACTATATATCGAAGGACAGTTGATTGAATGCCTAGTTAAGACTGAATGCCTAGAATGCCAGCTGTAATCATTTGCATATAAATGATGAAAACAATGGGGAGCTGTCTTGAAAATCTAGGGGAAGCTTGAATAGAAAAGAAACCTAAGGGGAAGAAATGACAGAACATGAAAACAGAAATTTAAGTAGGCCTTTCAGAGGAAAAGAAGTTCCTGAGTGGTGCAAAGGGTGAAATTGTCCAATTGCTAATTGCGGGGGAGGAAATTCTAGGCCACTGAGAGAGGCACCTTGGGAGAAAAGCCTGATACACTTTTTGAAAAATGAGCCTTTGAAAACCTATGTAGGCACACAATCCTACTCTGATGTTTCACCTTGAGCTGGGAACCACTTGATAGTGACCAGTTTTTATGTAGAAGAAACGTGCACTGCCTGGCAGTGAGGCAGTGGGACGTAGATAGAGCTTGAACCAAGCTTATGTACCAATAAGGGGAATGAGGCTTTCTGATGTTGCAGTTGCAAGATCTGCGTCAGGATTTGGTTTGTTAGTATAGCTTGTCTTCTGCACATCCGCCTCGTGGAACACTGAGGGAAGAGGCTGTACAGACCTGGGGGCCTGAGAGATAAGCTCTGTAAAGGGGTGGTGCCCTGCAGGGAGATAAGCTCTGAGAATTGTCTGAGAATAGTCTGACACCATCTCAGAAGATGCCACTGGGCATTTTGACCATGTGGAGGTTTCCTAGTAACCTTTGAAAGCAATTGACTGGTAATGGCCATTTTAAATTTGAAAACCATAAAATTTACTATGCTTGAAATAACATAGTCAAGAAAAATAGTGTAGCAATCATTGTCAGAAAGGATCTTGCTATCATGAAGTACAATGCTATTTCTGATAGGCTATCTATCCACCTTCAAGGAAATCCAATCAATACAACTATTATTCACATTTATGTAGCAACCACAAAAGCTAGTGATGGAGAAATGGAAGAACTGTATCAAAGTCTTTATTAAGTTCACTGCAAAGATAAACCCAGGCCAGACCAGAGAGAAGGAAGGACTTCTGTCATTAATGATCAAATCTGTTCTTGAGATGCGCTGGAAATTCAGTTGGGACCAATTCAAGGTCTTAATTTGACTCCTTTGGACTTATTTTCATTTTCTTCAGCTTCAATCTGAATTTACATAGGAGCAATTGATGGTCTGTTCCATCAATTGTTTTTCCCTGCCCTTGTTTTTAGCTGCTGACATTGAGCTTCTCCATCATCTATTTTCACAGGCGTAGTCAATTTGATTACTGTGTATTCCATCTGGGGAAGTCCATGTGTACAGTTGCCTTGTGGGTTGTTAAAAAAAAGGTATGTACCATGAAAAAGGTCATAGTCTTGCAAAATTCTATCCTGAGATCTCTAGATTCATTTTTATCCCCAGGACCCTATTTTCCCACTTGTGTTCCTTCCTCTTCATTTCTAACTTTTGCATTCCAGTCACCCATAATTTTGAACACATAGATGAGCAGTTGAGATGGAGCTGCAGAAAGGAGCTTAGTTAGGAATGAAAAGTAAAGATAGGCTGTATTGGAGGTAGGGAAGGACTTTTGGGAAGGGAAGGGACAGCAGAGGAAGGGACAGGAGCTTCTGGGCAGGTTCTCAGGCCCGAGTGTTAGGCCAGGGAAGCCGTGCCTGGCAGTGAGGCAGTGGGACGTAGATAGAGCTTGAACCAAGGACTTATGTACCAATAAGGGGAATGAGGCTTTCTGATGTTGCAGTTGCAAGATCCGAGTCAGGATATGGTTTCTTACTATCTTGTCTTCTGCAGATCCGCCTCGTGGAACACTGAGGGAAGAGGCTGTACAGACCTGGGGGCCTGAGAGATAAGCTCTGTGAAGGGGTGGTGCCCTGCAGGGAGATAAACTCTGTGAAATTCCAGAGACGGGTTACAAAGTTGAGGAGCAAAGGGATGCAAGGGGCTGCCTGGTTTGACCACAGCCCAAGCATTCCAAACTGTTGGTCTTAATGAAAAAAGGCATTGCGAGCTAGTCTTACCTACTTCCTGCTGCTATGGGGTGAAGTGGGGAGGATTAAGACTTGGGAAGTTTGGGGTCCAGGCTGGTTGGCAGAGGACTGTGGGGTTGAAGCAAGAGCTGGATAAAGGTCGGGTTGAAGATGTGTCTCATTTGTTCCTGTAAAAACGTAAACACACAAGGAGTTAAAAGTAATAGTACACAGATTATTATTAGAGGTCTGATGAGAGGCCATGACAGGATTTTGAGACCATGAAGAAGGGATGTTAGTGCCTTACTGACTTCTTTTAATTTTCTTGGCCATGGTGCAGAGTACTTTAATGCTTTGTTATTAATTATACCTGATTTATTTGTATATTAACAACATTTTATTTAAGAACATGCATGTTCTTCCTTTATCTGCTGTTAGCAAGTGAGGGGCTCAGAGATTCTGTCGGGTGACATGTGCTAAGGATGTTAACTGTTTGGGGAGGAAGACAAGAGAGAGAGAGAAGTGGAATTTATAGAAAATTGCATTTTGTCATTAAAAGTGTGAGCTAGAATAAAAGTTTGTCCTATTGGTTTTCTAGACAACCTGCTACAGTGAGAAAGGAAGTACAACTGAGTTCTGTTAGCACAGGTGGAAATACTGCATGCTGTGACTGAGGGCTAGGCTGAGCGAGTGAGTTTTACAGCCATTTAAATTTTCTTGTCTGCACATGGTGAGCTGTGGAACTATAGTAACTGGAAGGCAAGCGAACTGCCTGGATGTGTTGAGAAATTTTGTTAATGATCTGTTATACTAGAAGAAAACACCTGGGGGTCTGTTACGGGAGGTGTTTACGCTTCAGTTACGTTTACAAAAGAGTTGTCTATCTTGTATAATTCTATTCACCTTTTTAACTTTGTTAGAGGCCTGAAGCCTGCATGTATGTAGGCATCACTTAATGTCTAGTGCAAATGACACTTGTGTGATTTGAGACACAAAGCATACGTTGTAGGAGCTGAAGAAGAGCGCAGGTCCTTATATACAGGGAATGATGGACTTGATGGACTTGGTTGGCAGGAGAGCTGTTCACTTACTGTTTATGACGGGGGACACTTCAGTTGTTAGGAATCTTCTTTAGCTAAGTGGAGTGCTTGAGGGAGAGCAATGCGTTCTGCTTTCTGAGAAGTGTTTCCGTTTGGGAAACATACAGCTTCCTAGACCTGATCAAGTGAAACTACAGTGTAGACGGCTCGTCGCTGCCCCTGGGTGGCTTTGACAGAATTTTTATTAACAATCAAAGTTAGATCTGGGTTGGGATAAGGCTGATTTACGTTAAGGTCGAGGTAGTATCAGCTCCTTAATTACCTGTGGACAGCAGTGACTGTCAGATTCCAGTTAGTCTGGGAGTTGAGGTGGGAAAGTTGCTGAAAGTTGAGGTGGGAAAGTTCATGAAGGAAGAATGGTGCAGACATATGTTAGGGTTTTCAGCAAACATAGGTGGAATTTTGCAGGTGGCTAGGAAACAGTAAAGACAGAACTTGGTGAGAGAGAAGGTCCTGCAGTTTGTGGGTAAATAACACCTGGATAGGTTCTCTTAGTGTTAGTTTGGGAGCTTTTTTGGTAAGGATGGCAGCTGCTGCCAGTGTTCGTAGGCATGACTGCCAGCTTCTGACTGTCATATCTAACTGGACAGATTACTACTGGAGACTGGGAAGGCCCCAGAGACTGAATCAGGACTTTATATGTTACATTCTGTCTTTTATTTATGTAGAGAAAAAAAAGGTTTATTAGGGTTTGGTAAATGTAAAGGCAGAGGCTGGAAGAGAAGGGTTTGCTGGAGTTTGTTAAAAGGCTGCTTTGATTAATTGGGGGAGTCTAGAGGGCTAACAGGGGTGACTGGTTTGAATTAGTTAGGCTGCGGGTGACCTTGTTTGGGGGAGTTATTATTTTGATGCCCTTCACATTTTTCACACTGTAATCTTTTTTATTTACCATGAACACATTCACTTATTTTCATTAACTTCTTGGCAAACAGCTTTTTTGTAATTTACTGTTTCCATTCACTGATATGAAAACTGCATTAGCAAAGGGTTAATGGTCTGCTGGGAGCCTTTACTGCTGCTCTGCATTAAAGTTACTGCACAGGGTTTTTTAGAGTTAAACTGTGAGTGGTGGGAAGTGGGGCACAGGCCTAAACAAATAGCAGAAGAACAAGATACATGTGCTTTGGAGGGAGAGAAAGGTTAAAGGAGTTGGTCTGTGTTTGCCTTAGAACTGTTTTTAAAGGCAAACAAATGCTGACAAACTGGGTTAAGGGGGATGGTGGAAAAGATGTTATTTATAATTAGAGATAAATGTGGAGTGATTAAAGGCTTGGAGGAATGACCATTAATTCCTATATTTAAAAACAACAAAGGGGTCATTAGAGGTTTTGAAGGCTTCCTGTCTATACCCACAACTGTGACTGAGGAAGGAGAAGTGGGTCTGAGAAGGAGGGGAGGACGAGAAGACAGTTCTCTCACACCTACCAAAAAGGAAACTGGCTTGCCTGCTGCCTTAATTGCTACCTTGGGTTTGGCTGGGGAGGGTATCATTGGAATCGTCTTCAGTCGTTGTCAGTGGCCAGGCAGAGCAATGTTAATGGTGGTGGCAGTTCAAGGTTTGGAGGGACTGACCTTCTGCGGCTTGACCTTCTGAGGGGCAGTCAATTCTCCAGTGACCTTGCTGGCTGCATAATGGGCAAGGCTTAGTGAGTTGTTGGACTAGTGGGCAATGCTTAGCCCCGTGAGCTTCTTGGTTGTATTTGAAACAGGGTCCTGGTGGTGGGTGGTCAGTCACTGCTGAAGTGGCTGCTTCCTGAAGTCTTCTGACTCCTCCCTCCAACTGGCCCTAGGGCAGAAACCAAGAATTGGGCTTGCCAGCCTGCTTTTTGGTGAGCTCGAGATTCACAGGCATTGAAAACTTTAAAAGCCACATTCACCAGGTCACGGATGAAGGTCTGAGGGCCATTCTCAGCTTTTTAAAGTTTGTTTGTTTTTATTGTTTTTTTGGGCACCACTGCCCTCTGGTGGTGGGAGTAAGAGTCGCTGCTGGAATTGAACCTCCATCCCAGTGGGCCGCAGTCCCACACACAACCACTATGCCACCGGGGCTCAGCCCAGTTTGTTTGTTTTTAATATTAATAGCTGACAGAGTTGTAAAGTGGCTTCTGCCAGAGAAGCAGGGTTTAATCTAGTAAACTGGGTTAAAGCTTCAGTTCTCAACCATTTGGTTTTGTTTGTTCATTAAGGGTCTTCTGATATCTGTTATCTGGTCCCAGTGACAACTCATGGTCACAGGCTGGTATGCTCCTTCCATGTGAACTTGTTTCTCTGCTGCATGGCTGCTTGTTTCACTTCAAGCTTTTAAGACCCCGGACACTATATCTTTTAATAGCCAGGCACCATCCACCTTTTTCACCATATTTGCTCATGCACCCATTTGTCTTCAGAAATTATGTCAGTGAGAGTAAACATCTCAGATTGCCAGTTTCTTAGAACAAAGTGTTCTTGTATTGAGGGAGGGTATGAGGAGAGGTTCAAAGTCCATCCACTACCTCCATATATTGCCATGTAAATATAAATACATAGGCCAATAACTCAATTTTTAGGGATTGATGTATTCACATATGGACACACCAGTGCTTGTACCTCCATCCATACCTTTGCTTCCTAGATCAATCCTCTGTTTCCTTTCACCTTCCTTCTGCAGCACCATCACACTCACCCTTCTTCAGTCTTCTCTCAGCTAGCGTGCTGTTGCGTCAGCACCCCCAGGAGCTCTATATCCTCCTCATTATCGATTTTTATTCCCTCGTTCCTGTCTTGGTGCTTTTTGTTCACCCCAACCTTCCCCTACTCCGTTCTCCCCCCCAGTTCCCTGAGGACTGTTGGTCCCATTACTTTCTCCTCCAGCTTGCTTCCTATGCCTGTCGTACGTAAGTGAGCACACCTTCAACGGCATAGACCAAACAATCAATTGAAAAAAGAAAGAAAAGCAAGCATATATAATTCAAGGTCTGTTCGCTGATCTTTATGACTATCTCCCCACTGGTCCTGGGGGAATTCTGGGAGCTTCTCCTCCTACTCTGAAGTCTATTTTGGGGAGCTCTGCAGGGGCTTTGTGGCTTGGCTTTGCTCCTGTTGCTGCTCTGTTATGTTCCTTTGTTGGTTTGCTCCTATTTCTTTACATCTTCAGCTATGTCCCATCAGTAGATGAAGTTTCCCAAGGTTCCACTCCGGCGAGCTCTACTCCATTCACATCGCCATGGCTGACTGCCCTTTGAGAAAGCAGCTCCTCCTCAGTTATATTTCAAATGCCTTCCGATCTGAGGGACCCATCTTCTGGAAGTATCCCTGACAATGTTTTGCTTCCATTCATTAGGTCTTCAGTAACTGAAAATATTTCTAAGCTATGTATATGGTTTTCCATAGTTCTTTTCTCTGAAGTGGCCAGCTGATTCCTCTTTATTGTCTCTTTTGAGTCTGGGAAACTCTCCTGAAATTTGTTGACTTTGGGTGACTCTGCTAGCATATGAAGTATCAGTGATATAGCTTCCAGTGGCATAGCAACACACAGGCCAATACAATAAACTGACTGATGAGCAGTGGTTTTTGTGTGTGGCACCTTTAAAATAATAAAAGTTAAGACACCAAAATCCCAAACAGTAATAGTCATAATGCTATCACTGAAAGCAATGCCCTCACCTCTTTCAGTCAGCAAGCATTTCTTCAGATTCAAGCTTAACCTGGTACTGCACCACCTCCCTCCTCCTGTTAGGACATCCAGTCTCTGCCTAACAAACTGCCCAGAGACTCGGACAGGCCATATGTTTGGAGATTTGAACAAAATATTCAACGTAATGTCTCTCTATTGTCATTTCTAGAAGCATTTAAAGTTATCTCGTTATATTAAAATGCCACTTGTAAGTTTTAGTTCATAAGGTGCCCTTTCTGATTATATTACCATAGCCTAGTCTAATAAACAAAGGTGTTTTTCTGATTATAGTAAGAAAGGTGGAGCTAAACTTCAATGAAAACATTTACAATTGGGCTGAGCCCCGGTGGCATTGTAGTTGAGTGCGGGACTGCGGCCCACTGGCTTGGCAGTTCAAACCCAGCAGCAGCTCTCCATGAGCAAGGCTGGGCCTCCCACTCCCACCGGAAGGCAGTGAATTTACAGTTAATATCATTTCCCTCTCTTATTAGCAAAGTTTATTTAATTATTTTCAAATAACCATTTAAACTGTTTTCTGCATTGGGCAAATTACCTTCCTGCTCATAGAATGCTAGTGCCTTTTTTCAGGGCTTGGTTTCCAAACTACAATTGTCTGATTTTTAGAAGATATTGAGAAATGGAGTATGTTCAGAGGATCATTTTCCTTACTATGAGAAAGGTTCAAAGCTTTCATTCAGATTTGAGGTACTTACTGGTTGCCATCAAGTCAGTCGAGAAAGCCCCGTCTTCCCTCTGCAGGACTTGTTGGTGGTTCTGATTCTGAACAGAGGACTGCAGCAACAACTACATCAGGGCTCTGTGAGGGCTATACAATTCTAAAACATGGATTCATATATTTTTTAATCTTAAATTAAAATGTAAATTGTAATAAAGGAGGACTGGTTTTTCCACATATAAATTCTATTTACTAAGAAGACAGCATATTTTCTCTCTGGATATATGTGTGTGTGTTTCCTATATAACAAAAATTTGTAGTCTACTAAGTACAAAAGATTATATTTGACTTGTTAATTTTCTGGTTTTGTTTTTTTCTCTGCAAAAAACATTTCCATTTTTATTACATTGTTTATCAGTAAATCATTTTTTATGCGACATGTAGCATCTTTTCCCTGAACATGGTGTATGCTTTCTTAATTGTGTGTACCTTTCAATGAATACAATGAATGATTTCATGGGTTACCTGAAAGGAATTATGGATAGTGATCTGTAAAATAACAGTAGTTGTCGGGCTGAGCCCTGGTGGCGTAGTTGTTGTATGCAGGACTGCAGCACTCTGGGTTGGCAGTTCAAATCCAGCAGCAGCTCTCCAGGAGCAAGGCTGGGCCTCCTACTTTCACCAGAGGGCAGTTATCCCCCACAAAAACAAACAAAATAACAGTAATTGTCAATAGTTTTTTTCCCCACTACATGTGTGAGTTTTATTACAAATTAATAGTGAAATATGAGTAACACTGGGGAGTAATGACAATTAGTTTCATTTTCTGAATGATCTCTATGAATAAGCAAACATATCAGTGTAACTTAAGAAGAGGATTTGAAAATACATCTCAACAATGCTCAACACTCTATGGATTGGTAGGAAAATGGTAGAGGGAAAAGCCACCAGAATTACTTCAGGGGCAATTCTGTTCACAGCATCATAGAAAGTAACTAAAGAATATTGTTTGAATTGTCTTTGGATAGAATGTTGTGGAACATGGTAAAGGCCCAAATCCAGGGAGATGTGTCAGTTCTGATTGTTAGAGACCTGGCATAACATCTTAATCTGGGAGGCTGGACTGAAAAACATAGTAGGAGTGTGCCATTTAGAACAGATGACACTGGAAGTCTTTTATGAAGACTATGTCACTCACCTGGCAGGGTTACTTGAATTGCGAAGCAGCTGGCTTAGAGAACTATTTGAGTAAAGTGCGGAGTGAAAATATTTATATAGCATATTTATTATCTGCTGCTTATAAATTATAATTCCAGACTTTGGGGTTTAATGAGTATTTTTTGGTATTATAATTTATAAACAGCAGATAATAAATAGGTTATATAAATACAATCCCAACATCTTTGCCCTCTTTTCTTTTGATGGAAGCATAGCACATTATTTTAACATTAAATGATAATTCTCATTATAATTTACATATTTTCCATTTTATTTTACTCTCTTTTGGGGTCTTTTTATCCTCGATTGTGTATGGATTGTTGTGTAATTTGAATGAGATTAAGTCAAAAACAAACAAATCATAACTACTATGATTCCAGTTCATACATAGATGGGTTTCCTCCACACAAAACCTTAGACATGCCTCTACAATTAATGGATGACTACATACAAGTTCTCAGTCTCATTAGGGTGTCTTTTTTTAAAGCATATTTTTTTGTGCTATAGATAAAACTATTTTGAAGTCAATATTATTATCAAATTTTTAACAAAACTCAAATGTGCCATTTTCCAAATCATTTAAGCTGCAAGAAATTTATAGATATGCTGCCCCAGTTTTTGGTTGTATCAGATATTTTAAGAAGGGACGTGAAGCCCTCAAGTATAAGCAAATTCAATGAATGAAGAAACTGGCTAAAACCCAGGAACTGGTGGAAGAAGACCATAAAATTGCCACGGATGCTAGACCTTCTGAAGCAGGGCGCTCACATTTTAAGCAGATGGTAGGTGTCAAACATGCTGCACAAACATCAGCTAAGTCGCAGAGCTGATCTTCCCATCAGTTTTTAAAGAATGGTTGAAGATGAGGGAAATGAGTTTATGGAACAGATAGCAGTTGGGGATGAGTTTTGGAGGTTCCTGAGAACAAGGGTCCAATCAACATAGTGGCTTCAGAGAGGATCTGCGGGGAGAATTACATTTAAGGCAGAGGTCAGATTGCTTTGGGTTTGGGTTTATTCTAAAAGGATAATCTTGATAAACAGTTTTCAAAGACAGAGGATGATCCCGGGGGCTTATTATGATGCTTTATGAAGCTTATTATGATGTTTGAAGAAAATGGAACACCACTTTCAGCAGAAAAAGTTGTGAAAAGCCTGGAATAGTGGGAAGAAGATTGCCCCCATCAAAACAATTTAACTCAATCTTCAAGGAGAGCTATCCAATGGCCTAATTCCACTGGGGAATCTTACCCCAGCTACTCTACAGGCCTAAACTCAACACGCCAAAGGGCTATGATTGGACCCCCTGGAGGGAGCCAGAATTGTTGTTTTGATGTGATGTAAATTGAGTGAAGAAGTAAGGGTTAGAGATGGAATTACTACCTTCAGAAATGTGTAGGCCTCAATGGAAGATATTTTAAGAAGCAAAATGTTCATATTTTTATGCCAAGCTTCCATGCTTTCATAGCAATACTTTTGACTTCAAAGAACTCACTGCCATCGAGTCAGTTCTGACTCATCCTGACTCCAGAGGGCAAGCTTGAAGTGCCCTGGGGGTTCCCGAGATGCTAACTCTCACAGAAATAGAAAGCCTAGCCGTATCCTGGTATTTGCTTTGTGTAGTAATTTGGAAGATATGTCTGCTGTTTCTAACTATATAAGCCATTAAGTTTTTGGTACTTTTCAAAAAACATTCTTGAAAATTCCCTTCTCTCATCATTGAAGCCAAGATTGAAGTGGCAACTATAGACTTCCTTTTATCTAGAATTTAGTTTACTATCATTTTCCTACTGCTTCCAGCATTTTTGCCATTGTTAAATTAAATTTTAAAAACCAAGCTGTTACTTGCTATACATTATTACATTGTTCTCTTCAAATTTCATTTTTGTCTTTTACAACTCTGTTTTGTTATAACTATTATAGTTGTTTAGTCTTAACTGTTTAATTTTTTTCATGATGTACCCAATATGCCAACCTTAAATTTGGTTGCTCACCGGTCAGAGGAAGGATGGGTGCAAAGTCTCTCAGCAGCTTACCTAAAAAAGAGGGTATATTTTCTGAGACCTCGTATAGAGTATGTCTTTTGGTTGCTTTTCCTTTTCTTAATTCAAATCACAACTTGTTCCAAAATAGTTTTTGTGCCACAACCTTTATTTCTGAAAACATTGATTACTGTTTTGTTCTCTCTCTCTCTCTCTCTCTTTTTAAGCTGTTCTGGAGAAGAACGAAACCAACCTCATTAGATTACTTTCAGGTTAACTGATCTTTCTGACTGGTGCTTCCAAAATAAATTGCCCTTGAAATTAAAAAATGTCCTGAGGTTATGTCTAGACGTTGTTCTCTTTTGAGTGTTCTTGTCTAGAGCAATGAGTCTTCTGTATAACATTTCAGATATTTTTGCTATGGGTTTCTTTTTAATCATTTCTTCAAATGCTATTTCTTTCTTTTTTTAGGTCAATGTTGTCTCTGCTTTCTAATTTCCATGGTTAGCATCTTCTCATCATCTCTGTTTTAATATCTTATTTTTTCATACCTAAATTGATTTTCTCCTATGTCAATTCAACTTGTTCTCATCTTCAAAGCAAGTTTTAAATTAATAATATTTTTACTTTCTTGTAATTTTTTCCTTTTTTGTAATTTTTTCTTAGCCATCTCTATTTAGATATCAATTTGTGTTCCAAGCCCTTATCTTTTCATCTCATCCTGAGTTTTCCTGAGCACCTCTTTGCTTTATTTAATGGAGAATAAATTAACCAAAATGTAAATATTAAGACTTAATAAAGCCAGTTTATTTTTAAGAATATGAAGTATGAATTTTCTAAATTTGGAGACTGTCTATCATTTTTTAGTGTTTCCTTTTTTAAGAAAGGAGGTTTTATATATATTTACATATTACCCCATTTAATTCTTATCCTGCACTGAAGATGTATTACCTTCATTTTACTTAGGAAATTAACGTTTCAAATGGCTATGAAAACATTTTAAGACCTGAGGCCACAATTTCTAAAGTTAGCAAGTTGAAGAGTCAGAGCATAAACGCAGAATGGACGAACTCACTTCAAGGCCAATGGCCCTAACTACCAAACTATAGCGTCGCCACCATTTTCCATAGACTGCCATTTCAAGGCAATATTCAAAGAAAACGCCCTCCCGTTGCTAGGAATGTTTTCCATTGTCCCCTTTCATTAATCTGTCTCTTCTTTAGTCCTAGAAATGAGAGGTCACCGCAGACCTGGGTTTGGAGTGCAAATCCCTGCCACCTGTGTTGCCACGAGGTGGGCGGTCCGCATGTGGCCGTAGCTAGACTCTCCTCCAGCGGGCGCCTGGCCGGCCTCGCAGGCCACTCCCAGGATGCACCGCGGTATCCAGTGACCTTAGCCTCTGTGGACCCGAGTCGCCGCCTCGACCCAAGGAAAAAGGTGCAGGGTGAGAAGAATGAGGCTGCTGGGGGGTGGGGTCCTCCCAGAGGCCCGTTTGCCCCGACGTGTGCAGACTGGCCCGTCCTCAGTGGCCTGAGCAGTGGAGTGCTGGCCAGATGGGCCCTCGTCGCAGGCCAACCGGACCCTGGTCCGGAATCTCGGAGCCCCGGAGGCCGAGACCCATCGTTGACCACCCACAGGGCACTGCCCAGGCCTGATACTTGCCTGTCTAGGCTTAGAAGGGTCCCTGCCCTTACTCTTATCCCTGTGCAGGCCAAAGCTAAGTCCCTGTGCCCCACAGGCTAAGAACAGACCCCCAGCCTGCACAGGCCATACCCTGTCCTCAGGCCCCCAGACCAAGGCGGGCAGAGGAGCTTCGCTGAAGGGGAGAGCCCCCAGGCAGGCCCCAATTAAACCCGGTCCCCCTGCAGCTAGGGGCTGGACTGTCCTCTTGCTACCAGAGCTCTCCCTGCACCCTTAGCCTGACAAAGTCTGCTAGGTGTGCCTACAAAATATAATTATCCTGAATTGGACAATTTTTCATCTTGACTTTTCCATGATGGTTAGTTGACGGGGCCGGGGTGTGTGTGTGTGTGTGTGTGTGTGTGTACAGGGGGGCGAGGGGCGGGGGCGGGAATCACGAGGAGAGTTGCTGGTGGTTCCCTCTTTGCCAGACTTCAGTCTGAACCTGGAAATTAGAGAATTAGCTCCTCTTTACAGAGTTAGGGCCAAGCAAGAACTCTGCCTGGGGAACTTGGAGACGAAGTGGGAGAAGAGGGCCTAGACGGAAAACCAAATGCTCCCCGAGCCAAAAAACCACGTTGAGTGGACTTTAATTTTTTTCAGGTAAAAAAACTATTATTTGTATGCCATGACTTGAAATAAAAATAAATATCCCTTCTCCTCTCTGTCGGTTTCTAAGACTGTGGCTGTTTATCAGAATAGCTAGCCCAGTCTTTCTCCCCTGCAAAGCTGCTGGTGGTTTCAAAGTGCCAACCAAACAGATGGTACCAGAATATGGAACCACTATAACCCCGGGGGCCAGTCTGCCCTGAAAACCTCCATTTCCATGTACTTGAGTATCAAAGACAAAAAGCTACCAAAGCTTTATTTATTTTTTATTTTTTGGTAGACAACTGGAGGCCTGGCTCACTCTTTGATGCTTGCTCAATATTTCTTTTTATCTCCTTAGAAAATGCCTTTTTAAAAAAACGGGGATAAGAAAACAATCTAAATTCTATGTAGAGTTGTAGAAAGGGTAAGAAAATGTAAATAGCTTGGTTTGTCCAATGTTTAAATTGTGCATCCTCATTTGTTACTGGGCCAGGAAACCAATTTAGTTGGTCCATGCCAGCTTTAAAAATGTAAGTTGTTTACGGTAAAATATACCCAAAAGTACATTGCACTAGTAAGGAAAAGTAGTAGTTGGTGAAACTTTGGTTTCAGTTAAATGTATTTGTAAGTATATTTATACTAGGTTATGATGGAAAATCCAAGTCACTGCTTTGGATCCATATAACTATGTTCCATATACAGAAAATGCTCTTCTAGTCATCATAGTATACCTGAGTACTTGTCATTTGTATAATGGAGGATATGGAAAAGTCAAATGGTATTTTTGTCCTCATTATCTTTATGTTTTGCATTTACTTTACATGCTATTAGCATGGCATGTGTTTGGGTATCTGATCCAGCAGGTTAAGTATAGATCATGACTGATATGTGAGGAGTGGAATGACAGAATTACTCCAATTATGTAGGATCAGCCACTCTTGTGGTTGCCAATTATGAAGGCAATAGGCCATCATTTTACCTTGAAAATATGCATGATTTATAAGTTGCTTCTACTATTGCCATTTGAACATATGAGAAGCTATGTTTTATATTGTAAGTAAAGAGCTGTACTAGACCCAGTTTTTTAAAATCTGTTCCAAATATAATATGAAGTTAAGTTAAAATGTATTCCTATAAAATCATGGAAACTTTGTTAAACAAAAAGGTAAAAATCGAAGGTATTTTGTGTTCACACATCTTTCATCTAGGTCTATACACTCCACAAGGCCTTATTACCATTTCTTTAACCCTTCCCTGAAGAAGTTTGCACTTTTTCATTTAAGCCATATCAAAACATAGTTTGTAGAACAAAATTAAAGCTGAAGACATACGATCAAGGTGAATAGGCAAATTTGTAAAATTATCATAGGACAGAGCTTTGAAGAATGGGCGGATACATTGTCATGGTGAAGAAGGAGTTCCTTGGTGTAACTCCATTGGCCTTTTTTCCCACCAATGCAGTTTCAATTCTTCATAATAAATCCCTGATCACCCAAGAAAGTGTATCAGAATTATCCCTTTGGAATCTGAAAATACAGCCACAATAACCTTCTAACCTAATCTCTCTCTCTTGAATTTAGCTGGTTTACCAGATCCCCTCAGGAGCCTCTGTTTCGATTGAACCTTGCCCTCTGGATTGTACTGGTACATCCAGGACTCAACCCTAATTACAATAGGTTCCATAAATTCATCTCCATTACCTTCAATCTTGCATCGAAGACTGATGGAAAGATTAGCTCTTTGAGCTAACTGATGTTTGTGCCATAATTTTTTGCCAGCCACTAAAAGCTAAGGCCAAGATACTAGGTACCTATCTCATCATTGGTAATTCTGTGGTTTTCTTGCAATAGTTTCCAGATTTCAGCCAGTTTCTAAATTCATTGACATTGGTGGACTTCTCTCTCAGCTCATCTTTGAGATCTTCCTGGTCTTCCTTGAAATGTTTCATAAATTTCACAACAGTTGTTTTGTATGGAGCAGCATCCTGCAAAACTTCAGTGATTTGGAAAGATATCTACTTGAGTAATATTAAAAATTTGGTACTAATTTGATGAACAATTTTTTTCATGCCACAAAAAAAGTATCTTTAAAAAAAGGCAGCTTGAGGAAAAGTGTATTATGGAAAGAATTTGTCTGTGATCATCATTTCTTGCCAGAGTCATGTTCAAACATTTTGTCTGACATAAACTTGTGAATATATAAACTGGAACTCTAGTCACAATATTTTTTTTTGTTAGATCATCTTATCAGAAGCTTTTACATATATTATAACAATTCATTATTCACTTAGATCAAACACAATTGTACAATTGCTACCACCATCAATTTCAAACATTTTCTTTCTACTTAAACACTTTGGTATCAGCTTCCTTTACACACACACAGACACTCGCACACACACACACACACACACCCTGCCAGGAACCCTTGTTTTATATTATATTATTATTATTATTTTGACAATCTTATACCATCTAATGTCTCCTCTTACCTACAATTCTGTTATTCTTTCCCCTCGAGTAGAGTAATACTATTATCATAGCTATCAGCTTCCCTTCCCCTACCACCCTCTCTTCCTCACACTCAGAGCATCATTATTTCCATTACTGTTTCTGAAGAGTTATTTATCTTAGCTTCCATGCATTGAATGATCTTAATTATACAAATGAACTTCAGCAGGTTAAAAAGATTTAAGAGGCAAAGCAAATATCCCCAGGTTAGTAAGGGGAGGAAATGTTAAAGCACTGAAGGATCATCATGTGCTTCATCGGTGCTATACTGCACCGTAGATGTATCATTCCCCTTCTGTGGGGCACTGTCCAATTTTCTTACAAGTAGGTTTTGGGTCCAGCTTGCCCATGCTCCTTCACATCAATTTGATTACTTGTTTTTGAACAGCTGATACATATTCCTGTTGACACCTCATGATCACACAGGTTGGCATGCTTCTTCCATGTGGGTTTTTTTGCTTCCCTGCTAGTTGGCCTTTTGTTTAGCTTCAGACTTTTAAGACTCCAGATGCTACATCTTTTGATAGCCGGGATCCATCAGCTCTCTTCAGCACATTTGCTTATACATCTGTTCTGTCTTTAGCTTTCATGTTGGGAAGATGGGTATCTTACATTGCCACATTATTGGAATGAACTGTTCTTGGACTGAGGCAAGATTTAAAGAGTCCCAAAGTCTATCTGCTTCCTTGTATTTAGATAGATAGATGCAGCTATATATACTTACAAATAATCATATCCATATTTATATCCATATGTGTAATTTCTACTTTCTAATTCTTTCCTTTTTTTCTTTCCTCCTGCCCCATTTTCATGATTAGGCATTATTCACCTCTCAGATACCTTTCAATTGACCAAACATGACCAGAAATGCTACCTCCTCCTCACCATCTATTATAGAATCTTGGTATTCCCTGGTCCCTGTCATTATTGGTTCACTGCTCCCTCCAACCCTGCTACTCCCTTCACATTCCTCCCCACCCTGAACTATCAGTCCCATCTTTTATCTCTTTGGGATTGCTTATCCTGCCTCTCTAATATCGATAGACACTAAAAGAAAAGGGAAATCAAAAGGCCTTTCGAACAGTTCTGAGTCTGTTATCTTGAGCCACAGTGAGTATCTCTGTAAAATCCATCAGATCAATCCCCCTATGTTAGTCTGGAGAGGCTACAGAAACCAATTCATAGAAACTCTTATGTGTATAATAAAGAGTTTTATAAACAAGCGCAACTGTACATTAAGAAAGCATTACAACCCAGTCCAGTCCAAGCCCACAAGTGTGCCATTAGCCCATATATCAGATATCAGTCTATAGTCTTCTCCAGACTCACGAAACACATGCAATGAACAGAATGCAAGAGGATCACGAGTCAGATGGGTAGAATGCCTTTGGATCCAGTGGTGTTGTTAGTATATCAGTGCTGGCAGACGTCTACAGGTGGCTCTTCCAGCTTCAGAGGCCTGGTTGCGTCCCTGGGGCTTCTCCTCAGGGGTGCCTCGTAGGAAGTAAGACTTGTTAGCAGAGTGTCTTCAAGCGAGTAGAGAGTCTCCAAGGAACTGAATCGAGACAGTGTCTCCGCCTTTAAGAAGCCGGAGAAGGACCACCTTTCCCAGAATTCTCAGAAGGCAATGCCGACACAGAGGTCTCATTGGCTATCTCCAGATTGCCAGGCTAGACTCCACCCCTACACTCTTTTTTTAACAAAAATCATTTTATTGGGGGCTCCTACAACTCTTATCACAATCCATCCATCCATTCACTATGTTAAGCACACTTGTACATTTGTTGCCATCCTCATTCTCAAACAGCCCTACACTCTTGATCCTCCAATTGACACCGGATTAGGTGACTCTCCCCCCGGCTGTTTTGCAGTGTTTTAATCCCAGGACCTGTTTACCTAACAGCATAGATGCCCATTTAGTCCTCAGCATTTGTGACATAGAGACAAGCCTCCTACAAGTTCCCCTTTTTCTTCTTGCATTCTGGGGTGGAGCGGCCTAATGCCCCACCCCCACCCCATTACACCTTCAGCCTTTCAGTGTGGAGCCTTGCGAATAACTGCTGACCAGTTCAGACGCGGTACCAAGTGCTGACCCCCATGTCCGATGTCTGGAGTCAGGATTCCTCAGAGACTGTGTGTCTTTGCTCTTGTTCCTGAGCTGGCCCTTCCCTCCTGGTTTGCCCCCACATTGGTGGGTCAGAGCAGCTGCTTTCCCTGAATTGTATCGACAATGCTGTCCTCTGTATTGTTGTCATCTCGCATGGACGCCAGCCCTGCAGTCCTTTCTGTAAATGAGCTGCTCCCGGTAGAAATGTTCCAAGGATTGGCCCACTGGGATGAGGTCAGCTCTCACTCTCCCTTTCCTGTGGAGACATAAAACAACCCCTCCCCAAGGGTGGATTAGTGTCCAGGTTCGCCATTGTCATATTGTTTCTCTCTCCGTCCACACTGTGGGTTGGGCCCATGGTGGGGCAGAGAGAGAGATGTCTTTAAGTATAGGTGCTGTTTGCTTCTTCTTTCTTTCTTTTTTTGACGGTGCATACATCATTGAATTGCACCTGGCTCTGGCCAGAGGACCTGATCCTCACTGCAGGAACTGTGTAGTCTGTGCATTTCCCCCTCTGCCTCGGTGTATTCATGTTGTACTTGTCCTTTTGTGTTTGGATAACTTCACTCAGCATAATATCTTCCAAGTCTTTCCACAAGATGAGATGCTTTATACTTGCATCATTATTCTTGGGGTGGGGGGGGGCTTCACTGCCCTCTGGTGGTTGTGGGAGCTACCTAGCCTTGCTCCTGGAAAGCTGCTGCTGGATTTGAATCACCAAGCCCACAGGCCACAGTCCCGCACTCAACCACTGCGCCACCAGGTTTCAGCCCTTCATCACTATTTTTATGGCTGCATAGTATTTCATTGTGTGAATATACCAGGGTTGTTGTTTTTTTTTCAAAAAGTCATTTTATTGAGGGATCATACACTTTCATCACAACCCATACATATGTCAATTTTTGTCAAATAGTTATACATATGTTGTCATCATCTTTTTCAAAATGTTTTCTTTCTGCTTGAACCCCTGGCTTCAGCTCCTCATTTTTCTCTCTCCCACCTCCACCCTTCCTCCCCCATGCCCCTTGATGATTTATAAATTTTTCTTTTTTTTTCTTCACGTCTTATACGGACTGCAGTTTCATTTCACCCACTTTTCTGCTATTTGCCTCCTGGGATGAAGGCCATAACGTTGATCATTGTGATCAGTTTCCCCTTCCCCTCCCCCCAATTCTTACCGTCTCCTCCTAGTATCGCTGCTCCCCTTATTGGTCCTGGGGGGTTTATCTCTTCTGGATTACCTGTGTTGTAAGCTCTTATCTGTACTAGTATACATATTCTGGTCTAGTCAGATTTGTAATATAGAATTGAGATCATCGTAGTTGAGGGAGGGGGAAAGGAAGCATTAAAGAACCAGAGGAAGGTTGTGTGTTTCATCGGTGCTATACTATACCCTGACTAGCTCTTCTCTTCCTTGTGGCCTCTCTGACGGGGGTGTCCATTTGACTAGTTATGTGCTTTTATATATAAAAATTTATATACTACCTTGGATAGGATTGACATCTTTACAATATTGAGTCTTCCAATACATGAGCAGAGGCCAGTCTTTCATTTGTGAAGGTCCCTTTTGGATTTTTGTAATAATGTTCTATTGTTTTCTCATACAGACCTTTTTGGTTTTTGTTTTCGTTAGGTATATCCTTGGATATTTCAATCTGCTTGGCTATTGTGAAGGGTAGAACCTACTTGTTCTCTTTTTCTGTCATCCACCAGTTGTATATAGCAACCCAATAGACCTCAGCTTTTTGATCTTGTACCTTGCCACTCTGCCATATTTCTCTGTCACTTTCAGCACTCCTTTTGTGGAACCGTTGAGGTTCTTAATATCATCTGCAAATAATGATAGTTTCACTTTTTCCTTCCCTGGATGAATACTTTTGATGTCCTTCCATTGCCTTATATTATTAGCTAGGACTTCCAGGATGATGTTGAATAAGTGGGGATAAGGGCATCCTTGTCTGGTTCCCCTTTTCAGAAGGAATGTTATGGTTTTTTTCTTCATTGTTTGTAACACTGACTGCTGGCTTTTCATATATAGCTTGTATTATGTTGAGGTAATTTCCTTCCAATCTTATCTTTTTGTGTGTCTTAATAAGGAATGGTTGTTGAATGCTGTCAAATGCTTTTTCTATGTCTATTGATGTTATCGTGTGTCTCTTGTCCTTTTTTGGTCAATGTGATAGACAATGCTTATGGATTTTCTGATGTTGAACCATCCTTGCATCCCTGGTATTATTAATTTTATATAATTTTATATTCTATTGGTCAACATTTTGTTAATATTCATTACCATCAATACTCATTAGTTATGTTAGCCTATAGTTCTTTATTCCTGTGAGATTCTTGTGAGATCCGGTTTTGGTATTAGTGTTACACTAACTTCATAGAGTATGCTTGGTAATTTACCATCCTTTGCTGTGCTCTGGAAGAGCTTGTGTAGAATTTGTGTCAGCTCTTTCCTGAATACTTGCCAGAGTTCTCTCATCAGCAAATGAAGACCTTGAAGGCTCCATTCCTACAGACTTTTCTCTATTTGTGCCACCATGGTAAACTCTATTTTGAGAAAGCAACTTCTCAGTTGGAGGCATTTTTGACTCAAGGGACCCATCTTCTGACACTATCTCTGACAACGTTCTGTTTCCACTCATTAAGCCTTAAGTACCTGACAATGTTTCCATGATATGCGTAAGTTTTTCAGTGATTACCCACATGGTCTTCTCAAGATGGAACGCACAGAAAATAAACTGACTACATTTGTGGGAGGAGATGGTGGAGATGTTCAATAAGAGCACCTAAAAACAGGCCCAAATCTGATGTGGAATACACCACCAGTTGCTCACCACTTGCTCACAAGTTCAAGGTAAAGCTGAAGAAAATGAAAACAAGTCCATGATAGCAAAAATATGACCCGAGTTTAGCCCTGGGCTCAGCAAACTTTGGGGATGAAAGAGCCAGTCTTGTCCCTGACAATTTAAAAATCATTGGAGAAGTATAAAGATAGTTTTACAAACAAATGAAATCACAATTATCTGAATAATATCCTTTAAAGATTTTATGAATGACACTATGTGAGTTTTATTTTCATTTCAATTTTACTTCGGAGACACGTGTACATAGTGATAGAGCCAGGTACAGGTTGAGAGTTGCAGTTTTGACGACCACTGGTCTATTCTGTCTGAAGTTCAAGAAAACCTCAAGAACAGATTTGCTGCATTGAACACAAATGAAAGTTGACCTGATTAGCAATGGAAGGAAATGAGGAACATCATTCATAAAGACTATAAAAGGTCATTAAAAAGAAAGGGAAAACGGGATTAAAGTGGATGTCAGAAGAGACTCTGAAACATGCACTTAATAGCATAGTAACCAAGGCAAATGAAAGAAATAAAGAAATCAAAGAGGCCACCAGAAAATTTCAAAAGGCAGCTTGAGAAGACAAAGTAACATTTCATTATAATGAAATGTTCCAAGCCTTAGAGTTAGAAAAGAAAGGACTCAAGATACTTACCTGGCAGGGGAGATACCATGATCAACGAAGGTGGTTTTCCCAGGGCGAGGTTCATCCATTGTATTCCGGGTGTGTACAATTTCCCCAAATTTCCCCTGTGATTTCCCCAAATGTGGGAAACTCGAATGCATAATTTATGGTAGTGGGGACTGTGTTCACACTCTCCCCTGTTAAAAAAAAAAGGGACTCAAGAAAAAAAAACCCGTTACAATATTGAAAGGTTCTATGGGTGAAATATTGAATTATGCAGGAAACTTTATCAAAAGAAGATGGAGAGAATATATAGTTACTGTATCCAAAAGAACTGGTCTACATTCAACATCCAGGAATTGACATATGAACAAGAGTCTATGGGGCAGAAGGAACAAGTTCAATCTGCATTGAAAGTATTGGCCAAAATCAGGCTCCAAGAATTGATAGAATGCCAATTGAAATGTTTCAAAAGGCTTATGAAGCACTGGAAGCACTTGCTTGTGGATGCCAGAAAATTTGGAAGACAGCTAGCTCCTTGGCTAACTGACAAGAAGAGATCCATAACTGTACCCATTCCAGAGAAAGGTGGTCCAATGCTCAAAATATAGAATAATATCCTTGACATCACTTTCAAGTACAATTTTGCTGAAAATCATCGAACCAGCGTTGGCAGGGTTCAGTCCAGATTCAGAAGTAGATGTGGAACAAGGGATATTATTGCTGTTGTCAGCAGAAAGATTCTTTCTTGAGTTCCATTGACTCTGCAAAGGCAATCAAATGTGTAGGTCATAACAAACTATGGGTTACCTTGAGAATAATGGAAATTTCAGAACAATATATTGTGCTCATTCAGAACTTGTAGATGGATAAAAAGGTAGTTATGCCAACCTAACAAGGAAATACTGCATGGTTTAAAATCAATAAAGGTGTGCAATAAGATTGTGCCATCTCATCATACTTATTCAATCTGTATGCTGAACAAATAATCAGAGCAATTGGATTAGATGAAGAATAAGAGAAATTGGATTAGATGAAGAATAAGAGAAATTGGATTAGATGCCTTTAGGATTTAAGGAAGGCTTCTTAACAGTCTATTATATGCAGACATCATAAACTGGCATGCTGAAAGTAAAGATCTCTTGAAGCACTTGCTGATGAAGATCAAAGATTGTAGCTTTCAGTGTGGATTGTAATTCAGTGTAAATAAAATAAAAATCCTCAAAACAGGGTCAATAATTGGGGAAAAGGTTGAAATTGTTGAGAATTTTTTTTTGGACTCACAATCAATATTCATGGAAGCTGAAGTTAAGAGATAATGACACATTGCAATGGGTAAATTGGCTGCACAAGACCTTGTCAGTAATGAAAAACAAGGATGCTACTTTGAGTACTAAAGGGTTCCTGACCCAAGCAACGGTATTTTAAATCACTCTTCCAAAGAAGATTGATCCATCTCAGATGCAGGAACACAGAAAAGTCCAGGGATTGTCAAGGAAGACAGATGTTCAGGATTTCTGTCTGAAATGGTGGAGGTCATGGCCAGAGACACCTCAGGCTGTGACATCAAGACCATGAGACAGATTAAAAGAGTCAGGCCAAATTGAGGCAAGCTCATGAGCCAAGCCAGAACAGAGGAGCCACACCAGGAGTATTAGACCATGAGACAGAGTAGCAGAGTGGCTTCCTACCCACAGAGGCAGAGGTCAAGGGACTAGTGGCTGAAAGAATGGGGACCAGAGAGAGATGTGTGGTAGATTTTCCTTCTCTCTTGTATACCCAGAGGAGGGCAGATATGGCTCTCCATAATTTACACAAGGAGTTACTGTCTGTTTACTGTGTTCAGAGAATCATAATTGGTGCTACCGGGAGACACTGTACAATCCTTGTACTCAATATTTAATTGAGCCGGCTGAGCCCCGGTGGCGTAGTGGTTGTGTGCGGGACTGCGGCCCACTGAGAGGGAGGTTCAATTCCAGCTCCACAGGAGTAAAGGCTGGGCCTCGTATTCCCACCACTAGAGGGATGCCTAGAATACAAAAAAAAAAAAAACCTTAGAATTTTTTTAATTGAGCCAAAGCCTATCTGCATAAAATAAAGTCTGTTGCAAAGGGACAGATATAAAACCATGTAGATTAAATATATTAGTAATAATAGTTGTTGTTAGGCATTGTTGAGTTGGTTCTAGCTGATAATCACCATACCTAGCATTTTTTTTCACCCTGTCTGAACCTAGCCCAAGCTCCAAGAGCACTGAGGGCAGCTTCAATGTTTCTTTTCCTCCTTTTATGACCATCCAGACTAGTGTTTTGATCTGATGGAAAAGGGAACCAGAGGGTCATACCTAGCATTTATATAGTATTTACTATTTGCCAAGTACTATTTTAAGTGCTTTTCAGAGATGAGGGAAAACAAGGTGAAATATTGTTACTATGGTTCCAGTTCCTACATGCTTGAGCTTATCCCTTACTGAGATAGTTAAGGTATATTGTGCCAACCTGACTGATAAACCCATGTGGGAGTAATTGCAGGACAGAGAGATAAATGGTTCAGAGTTATCAGAGAGATAACTCGCCTTGCTAGTTCTCAGATCTCTTGTTTTCTGATGGTCAGACCAGGGTGCAGCTGCTTAGCCAGTTCCTTGCTTCAGCTGACAAGGCTCAGTTCTTGTAAGACATCCCGGAGGAGAAGCCACATGGACTTACCTGGATGCAGTTCTGGGTGCTGAAGCAGCTGCTTGGAGATCCCTGCCAGTGCTGAGATGCTTATATGCTTACCGATTCAGCTTTCCCCTTGCAGTCGGCATCATTGTGTGTCTTTTGTGAGGTTGAGGACTTTGTCCGTTGATATCAGACATATAGGCTAATGTTGGACCTATGGACTTGGGCAGCACCGGCTTGGGATTCTTTCTGAATGTACACTTACCCTTTATATAAAACTCTGTCTTATACATAAGAGTTTCTGTGGATTTGTTTCCCTAGTTTATTCAGACTAACACATTATGGCACCTTCGGGGTAGGGTGCTAGAGAAACAAATTATAAGATGGAGAGTAGATGTTTGTTTGACCTCTACTTGGTGGTATTTTTTCTTCTTTGGCTAGCAACAGGTCAGATAAAGCCACATTGTTTATTCATTTTTTTTCTGGACAGAATATGGGAATTTTGAAAATAGAAAGCTTGTAAGCCCACTTGCTTTCAGCCATTAAAATTTGATCATTAAATGGTTTTAAGCCATGTCTGCCAAGAAAGGTTTGAAAAGATATGCCCCTCCCAGTGCTTTGGAGTACTCGGGAACCTGTGGTCTTTGTTAGCAGCTGAAAAAACCTGGAACCATGAAGAAAACTCCTCTCTAGGAATGAATGTTAAAAGGAGCCTGTGGGCAAGCTGAAATGCTTCCGAGGTGACCACCTGGATCTACTTTTTCAGTGGAAGTGGGAGAAATGCAGCAATAAAGAGATTAAGTTTGGTCACTGACTCCAGTAGACTTGGTTTACAGAACAAAGAGAAGAAGAGGAAAAGTGGGTTGATTTGACTAAAGTTCATGACCTAGCACAGGGGGCTAGGCTTGCTGAGTATTTGTGAGTATTAGCCCATGGTCTGAAGGCAAGGCAAGGCCTGTGAGGCAGCCCACATTAAGTTGACCAGAACCTGACCAGTTGAAGAGATCTTTGAGCCTGTGAACTGGTGCATATGTTGCTGACTTTATGGATGGCCTGTCCTGATTTGACTTTGCTTATGGATGTAGACTTCACAAGGTTCCAACTGGAATGAAGATTCTTTAAGTTGAAAAATATGATTGTCTCCCCAGAGCACTGGGTTGATGTAAGTGAGCAGTATAGAAATTGGATACCAAAAATTGGGGGGATAAAAGCATGCAATGGTTGGCTTACAAACTTTCATGGGTGAGGGTGGGGATATATTCACAGGACTAAGGTGTAGGTGTTATTTAACTGGAATTGTTAGGTGAAAAAATTGTGTTCAGGTGCCAAGCTGGCAAGGGACAAGGGATTAAGGTTTAGTTAAGGTTAAGGTTTATTTTTACCAACCTGGCCAATAAACACATGTGGGAGTAATTGAAGGACAGAGTGATAAATAGATAAATGGCTTAGTGAACCTCGCCTTGCTAGTTCCCAGGTCTCTTGCTTTCTAAGGTCAGACCAGGGTGCAGCTTAGCCAGTGCCTTAGCCAGTTCCTTGCTTCAGCTTCCTGCAAGACATTCCTGAGGAGAAGCCACAGGATGCAGCCATGTGTGCTAGAGCAATCGCTCGGAGACCTCTACCAGTGCTGAGATGCTTATATGCTCACTGATTCAGCTTTCCTCCTGCAGTTGATATCATTGTGTGTCTTTTGTGAGATTGAGGAGGACTTTGTCCAATGATATCAGATGTATGTTGGACCTATGGGCTTGGGCAGCACCGAGTTGGGATACTTTCTGAATGTACACTTACCCTTTATATAAAACTCTCTCTTATACATATGAGTTTCTGTGGATTTGTTTCCCTAGTTTACTCAGACTAACACAGTTACAAAATGTGTTTAAATATGTCTGTGAGACTAGTGGGTGGTTGCAGATGCGTTCTCTTAGAAATACACTTGACCAAGTCTTCTTAGGGTGCCTTAAAAAAAAGTTGAATGAAAAAAAATTTTTTTTTTAATTTTAAAAAAAGTTAAATGAAAACAATGTCTCCAATGTGCAAAGAAGTCAGTTCAGAATGTTATGGCAGCTATTTTTTGAGATATCAAAGGGATAAACTTTAATTTTTTCATGAAAGACATAGGAAAAACTTGGGTTTTGTAATGAAGCTTTTTTTTTTTTAATGAAAATTGCATCAGTGAGAAATCAGCCAAAAAAATTTCACCAAGGAATTTCCCCCTTCACAACAATGCATCTGCTTTTCTTCAAGGATAGCAGGGTGTGTTCTACGAGAATTCCCTTGAGAAACCTTGTGCCATCAATCCCGTGGGTCTGATCTTACCCCTGAAATATTCTTTTTAGTTCCCAAACTCAGCATTTAAAAGAAGCACACATTGAGTCTCTCAAGGAGGCCAACATTGCTGTTTTGATGCGGGGCAAATTGAAGAGTACAGAATTCTTCAGGGAAAGGTTAGAGAGCTGGGTTGATCATCTTCAGCTACGTACAGATCTAGATGGAGGATATGTCTAGAAACAATGGATTTACCATTTTAAAATATTTTTATCTAGTAAACGTTTATGATGTGGCAGAAACATTTAAAAGTGTATGGTATTAGCATACCTTAATTTTTAAAAAATAACCCTACAGTGAATTACAAAGAAGCCCTGAGGGGTTGAACTACTAACTGTACCATCAGTCATTCAGCATAGTCAGATGCTTTACTAAAGAAAGGTGGTCTGCCCTGGTAAAGATTTATAGCCTCAGCATCTTGAAGGAGCAGCTTGAGGCTGTCCTATATATGGCTTATAAAGTAGAGGGGCAGGAACAACGAGAAGAGCCTCCACAAGCTGGGTTGTCCCAGTGGCTGCAGCGTGTGTGTGGAGGGTGCAGGACCGGGCCGTGCTTCCTCCTGTTGTGCGCAGGGTTGACACGAGTCAGAACCAACTCATCGGCCCTCGTGACACATCTCTTGTGGAGATGGAGGTGCATGAAGGGTGGGAAGCGGTCTTGGTCAGGTTTCATATTTCATTGGTGAGTATTGGGCTAGGATTTTTGTGAGATCCAGCCTCACACCCAGCGAGTTGCTGAGGGACATTTGTGTAATTGAAGAAGGAAAAATGAAAAGTTTTGGAATGCTCACCTCGGCCATAGTTTCTGGAAGCAGGCCCACGCAGAGAGAGAGAGAGAGAGAGAGAGAGAGAGAGAGAGAGAGAGAGAGAGAGATTATATTCTCAACATCATCTTCTGTACTCTGGGGGCATGCAAGCCCCTCTCATTCCAGGTAACCACACATGTGACAACATGGGTTGTGCCCCAACTCTAAAAGTCCCTGAGTTCCTTGGAGGAATAACCTAACACCAGTGCTAGGGGCAGGTAAGGGGGAGTGACTGTTCCCTGCTCAATGACCGTAATAGCAATATGTGGGTTCCTATCGACTCAGCTGCTGGCCAGATAGCAATCAGTCACGTGCAGAGGTTAACTTTAAGGCAGCACGATGATGGGAGGGTATTGAATGTGATTGGAACTCATCTCTAACTCAAAAGTGTGGAGACCTCCCTCCACCCAGAATCCTGGTCTCCCACGCTTCTTAAAATATGAGGAGAAAGAATTCATCTGTCTACACTCTCTTCCTTGTCCTCTGTTTCCCACAGATTTCAGAACAACTTGTGCTCATTTCCTCATGTCAAACTTAATTTTTTTTTCAGTATTTGAAAATGTTTTGATGCAATCCATGAGATTTTTGGTGACTGATTCCTCTATTTCAATATAGCCTATTGCTTCCTCCTAGTCTTTTCCTGGGCTGGAAGCGCTGATGAGACCTGTTCATTTTGGATGATCTAGTTGGTTTTTGAAAAAGCAGAGACATAGCCCCCAACATGACAGCAACACACAAATCACCAGAATACAACCAACCGACAGTCTTGTGCTGACAGAGATCAGGGACTACAGCCTGCGATGTACATTACAACCCAAAGCAAAGAAAGTAAAAATCTTCACACTTGTACTAATGAGTAATAGCACAATAAATGGAGAAAAGATTGACGTTGTCAAGGATTTCCTCTTGCTTAGATCAAAAGACCCATTGCACTGGGTCAATCTGCTGCATAAGACCACTTTAAAGTGTTAAAAATCCAAGGAGAAAATAGTCTGAAAATGATGATGGCAACATATGTACAAATTTGCTTGAAGAAATGTATGGATGTATGGATTATGATCAGAGCAGTAGGAGCCCCCAATGATATTTTTAATGAGTTTTTTAAAAAATGTGTTGAAAAGAATGATATTTTGAGGATTAAGGTATACCTGACCCAAACCATAATGTCAATGGCCTTTATTCATGGGAAAGTTGGACATTGAATAAGGAAAGCTGAAGAAGAATTGATGCATTTTTAATTGGGGTGCTGGCAAAGAATATGGACTGCAAAAAGGGAAAACAAATTTGTCTTAGGAGAAGAACATGCAGGAGAGAGACCAGTCCCTGGAAAAGACATGTTTGGTAAAGTAGAGAGGCAGTAAAAAAGAGGAAGGCTGTCAACAAGATGTACCTACATCTTGGCTCCAACAATGTTCTCAAACATAAGAAGGATTGAAAGGATGGTGTAGAAAGAGACTGTGTTTCATTCTGCTGTACAGAGGCTGGTATGAGTCAGAACCAACTCAACAGAACATAACAACCACAAAGAGATTTTACATGCAACAATTGTGTATATGTATGCATATATACATATATATACACACATACATATACATACATCATTTTGACATAACATTTCTTACTGTAAGAAAACTTCTGCAAGTGTGTGGGATTTATTATATGAAGCATTTTTAAAAACCCCGAAATTGTCAGTAGCTAAATTACAGCTAACTGAACTAATTATGTTAAAACCAGCATGGCCAAACTGATTTAGAAAGTTTCTAGGAAGAGGGAAAATTGGTCAATTCTATCGAACTTGTGTTTTTTTTTCCTCTAGAAAATTAGATGATGGTTGGTTCAAAAACATAAAATGCAGCTAATGATTATTTTTCTTTTTTCTATACCTATATACTACCCAAGTGTGTCTGCTTTGCTTCTTTCTGGTATAGTATCCGTTCCTTTTCTTTTTACTGGGTTCAGAGTCCATTTTCCTGAATCTCACTCAATATATTCCCCTGTTCTGTGTTCCTTTGTGTCTCTGCAGAAGACTGACTGTTACTGCCTCTGATCTGTACCACCTTTCCTCTCTCTCCTGCTTGATTCTGTGCAACACACCCACTAGACTTTGTCTACTTTTCCAACTCAAGCTCACTCCCAACACATAGTTTCTGACTCATAAGGACCCAGAGGACAGGGTATTTCTGAGACTGCCGTTCTTTAGGGGAGTAGAAAGCCTTCCCGGCCTCCCTTGGAGCAGAGAGTGTTTTGAGCTGCTGACCTTGCAGTTAACAGCCCAACATGTAGCCCCCTCTGTCTCTGGGGCCTTATTTCCTTACATTTAGCAGCAAGCTTGCTCTTTGTGTACGAATACACCAGTTTTGTAATATAGTCCCCACCACTCCCTGCAAATCTTTCCAATTAATATCATGCTGAATTGTCTACTTTTAATTTGCCATAGGAGTGAAATTTATTTTTTGAAATGTAATGAATCATTAACATTGTAAGAGATTGTTTAATATCCAGCCATAAAGATTCAACTTGTAAAATCGATCTAACATCTTGACATACTCCTAAGGTTTTCTGGTAAAATGTAACAGGTATTACCTATAGGAAGTGACACCCCACTCAAATCTTGCTTTTTCTTGTACAATAATGCTTCCTTGGGATCTCTTGTTAATCAGCAATGAATTGATACATTTATCATGAGGCACACGTGAGGAAGAGAAAAAAAGAAAAGGGATTGCTTGAGGAATTCTCAAGTAGATACATAAACAAATAGACCTGCAGTCCCTGGGTTCCAAACCAACTGCCATTGAGACAATTCTGAGGCAGTTATCTTATAGGACAGAGCTTTGTCTGACCTCTACCTTGTGGGAGTAAGTTTTGGGCCATTTATGATGCTAGTGACTCTTCCTGCCATATGAGAAGTTAAGTGAACTTAAGTTTGATGATGCCACAGTGCCATTTAAAAATTAATAAATCATATTTGGGGGGCTCCTACAGCTCATCACAATCCATATATCCATCCATTGTGTCAAGCACATTTGTGAATTTGTTACCATCATCATTTTCAAGACATTTTCTTTCTATTTGAGCCATTGGTATCAATTCCTCATTTCCCCCCCTTACTTCCCCACCCTTCCTCCCTCATGAACCCTTGATAATTTATAATTATTTTTTCATGTCTTAGACTGACCAATGTCTCCCTTCATCCACTTTTCTGTTGTTCATCCCCTGGGAGGGGGTTATATGTAGATCATTGTGATCAGTACCCCTTTTCTTCTCCCACCTTCCTTTCTCCTCCTGGTATGGCTACTCTCAATATTGGTTCTGACAGGTTTATCTGCCCTGGATTCCCTGTGTTTCTAGCTCTTATCTGTACTGGTATACAAGCTCTGGTCTGGCTGGATTTTAAGGTAGAATTGGGATCACGCTGTCACTGTGTCATTTTTACAGTTGGCTTCAGGAGTGGGATTCATTGCAATGCCTCCAGACTTAGGGAAACATGGAACTTAGGAAGAGAAAGAATGAAGGCACAGAGTGAAACTTTCCACTATTAGATTGTGACTTTTGTTGTTATTATCTGTTATGGTGGAAAGGAAAGTAAGACATGTAATGCTACAGCAGAGGAGAGAAAAGCTGCAAAGGGAATGGCTTCTGGTGAAAGCCTGGTGACTCAAGCAGCATGATTGATAGACTCAAAGCTTCAGGTTCCACTAGAGGCTGCATATGGATAGGAAGATAATTATGGTGTGGAGAAGAGATGGTGCTGAAAGTGGAATGTTTTAAAAAGGGCTGTTTATTTCAATGTACTATGGGTATTGAATGGCTCCTCTACCAAGTGTTATAAAACAACCCTAAATGTATGATGAAAAAAATTTGGGCTATAGACACAAGAGAGTGTGCAACTCTATCCTGAGCCAGTACTTGACTGTTAAAAGGGTAAGAAGGATTTGCGTGAAAGAAATACAGGCACTTCCATTGAAAGTAGTATTACTGTGTATAGTGATAGTGTACTTAGGTTGAAAACTTTTTAAAAATTTTGTACTATTTTTTTTAATCATTGTATTGGGGGCCTCATATATCACTTTTCACAATGCCTAAATATATATATTGTGCGAAGCACCTTCACATGCCTGCTGCCATTATTCTCCAAATATCTACTGTTCCATTGTGCCTCTGATATCAGCTTCTAATCCCCTCCCCTCCATCCTTGCTCCCCCTCCCCCTCCAACCTTCAATATTTTATGATTATTTTTTGTCATATCTTACACTTCCCGATGTCTCCCCTTGCCCACTCCTCCGATGTCTGTCCTCCCGGCAGGAGGTTATGTGTAGATCCTTGTAGTTGACTCCCCCTCCCTACCCCACCTTCCCTCTACCCATCCAGTAGCTCCACTCTTATTACTGGTACCAAGGGGTTCATCTGTCCTGGGTTCCCTGTATTTCCATTTCCCATCTTTACCAGTGTACCTCCTCCAGCCTTGCAGAATCCACAAGGCAGACTTGGGACCATGATAGTTGGGGGTAGGAAGCCTTCAGGAACTAGAGAAAAGTTTTGTGCTTCATCGCCACCTCACTGCACCTTGACTGACCTGTCTCCTCCCCTGTAAGAGGGTGTCCAATTGTTTTCAAGTGGGCCTTGGTTCCCCACTTTGCTCTCCCCCTCATTCATAGTGATGTGATTCTTGTTCTTTGATGTTTGATATCTACCCCCTTCGACCCCTCGTCATCACACAGGTTAGTATGTTTCTTCCATGTGGGCTTTGCTGCTTCTGGACTAGATGGCCACTTGTTCACCTTTAAGCCTTTAAGATCCCATATATATTTTTGTGTGTGTGTGGCATCACTGCCCTGATGGGAGTAGGAAGCCCAGCCTTGCTCCTGGAGAGCTGCTGCTGGATTTGAACTGCCAACCCTGTGGGCCACAGTCCCACACACAACCACTACGCCACCAAGGCTCAGCCGAAGATCCCAGATACTTTATCAATTGGTAGCTGGGCATCATTGGATTTCTCCACTCTGTCTGCATCTGCTCCCTTTTGTCTTCAGCAATCATGTTGTAAGGGTGGGCACATAATTATATGATTTTTGTTCTTTGATGCCTGATACCTGGTTCTTTCCGTACCTCATGGTTGTACAGGCTGGTGTGTTTCTACTATGGTGGGCTTTGTTGCTCCTATGCTATATGACTGTTTGTTCACCCTCAAGCTTTTAAGTCCTCAGACATTATATTCTTTGATAGCCAAGTACCATCAACTATCTTCACCGCTCTTGCTCATGCCTCCACATGTCCTCAGTGATCATCTCAGGAAGGAGCACACACAGTGATATGTTTTCTTTCCTGTTTGACACCTCATGGCCACACTGGCTGGTGTGCTTCTGTGTGGACTTGAATACTTTTCAGCTAGGTGGCTGTTTGTTTATCTTCAGGCTTTGAGACCCCGGATTCTATATTCTTTGATGGGTGCCATCAGTTTTCTTCACCACATTTGCTTATGAACCTATTTGACTTCAGTGATCGTGTTGGGCCAGTGAGCGTCATGGAATACCAGATTCATAGAACAAAGTGTTCTTACATTGAGGGAGTACCTGGGTGGGGGCCCAGGGTCCAGCTTCTACCTTAGTACTAAATATATATATATATATATGGGGATTTATTCCCTCCTTATAATATATGATTATAATTACATATATACCTGTTTGTGTTGAGACCTCTGCAAGTGCCCCTTGCCTTCTAGTTCCTTCTGCCTTCATCCTGTCCCACTATCATGCCCAGCCATTATTTGAGTTTTGGTGCTTTCTCTCTGTTACATTGCCCTTACTTAAGCCCTACCGGGCCTCCCACATCCTCCTTGCCACTGATTCCAGACCACTTTCTCTTCCTCCCACCCCCCAATCCCTGAGGGTTGAAACCTTTTGAGTCAGGAAATCTGGATTTGAAAAGATATATGGACTTACCCAGAACTTCTGAGAAAGCGGTATATTTGATTTTGAAGGAAAGACCAGCAGAAAAAGAAAAGAAGAGTTGATTTTGCTTTTTGAATTTTGAGCAAGCAGTTTGCCTTTGAGTACTTAGAGACAAGAAAAATCAAGTCCTAAGCGTTGGGCCACTAATGGCAGGGTTGGCAAGGTTAGCAGTTTGAACTCACAAGCTCCTCCTCTGGAGAAAAATGACACTTCTGCTCTGCTAAAGATGATCAATCTCAGGAACCCATAAGCAAGGGTCTGCTCTGTCCTATAAGCTTCTACCCTGTCCAATGAGTTGGAATTGACTAAATGGCTGGTTTTTTTTTTGTTTGTTTATCAAAAAGATAAGACTTCTAAGACTAGAATTTAAAGTGAGCGGTGAGTGGGCCACTTGGTATGTTCATTTGAGGTGACCACCTAGGGTCATAATGTGAGTGTGAGTGGATGGGAGACAACCACAGACAGAGTTGCACATATTCTATCGACACCCGTTGACCTATGTCACGAGAGCTAGGGATGAAGGAGAGAGAAGAATCTTGCTTGTCAGAAGTGCAGCGCAATGAGTAGACTCCTGAGTTTATGTGAGGTGCTCTTTGACTTTGTCCACAGAAATCAGGCATAAGAGAAAGAGAGGGGACTAAAGAAGGGAGAAAGAGAGTGGGATAGTTGTTTTGAAATACCAAGTTATGTCCCGAACCTATAGTGGGTACTCATTTACCTAGGCAATATGGGGTATGTGTGAACTGACCAGAATGGAATCAAATGAAGAGGAAAAAAAAAGTGTGACACCATGAATTGTAGCTGAACCTAAAGACACTTAAAGGTTTTGCTATGCTGATAGTACAGGGCATAAAAAAAATAACCTTTCAGTAAAATTTTATGAGCAGACAGAGAGGGTGAAGATGAAATATCTTTGAGAGAAACTGACCAGATCAGATGAATACCTGCAACATACCTGAATGGCTGGTTCCTGAGTAACCTCACCCTGAGGAATCTTTGCTCTAATAAAGGTTAACTTTTTCTTTGTTACCAAGAGGAATCTTTGCCCTAATAAAGGTTAATTTTCCTTGTTACCAAGAGGAGTCTCAGAGTTTGAAGCTGCGTCATTCCTGGCTTCTTGTTCTGCTCCAAAGCCATGTTTCAGACAAAGGACAACATTCAGACAAGAGTTTGAGAAAAGGTTTGAAGAGAAGGTTGATTGATGGGGGGTACTTTGGAAAAGAAGTCCAAAGGACCTTTAGCTGGTCCAAATGGCCCAGCAAAATGTGAAGATAGACCCTGTATTTGGCTAGTGGTGGACTTCCACAAAAGGCTAACTTTTATGGTGGGCTTCCTGCTATTGGCTGGTCCTCTGGAGTGCCCTTCAGAGATGCATATTGTGGCAGCCTGTCACCAGTACCCCAGAATTTATGCTGTGCTCTTGTCTCAGATCTCAAACCCAAGCGTCTGTTCATTCATTGTGGGGGTTGTGTGTGCATCCTGTCTTTCTTCCCTGGGCCATTTCCTGATTTCAATATTTCTCGTCTCTTCCATTGATGAGGACATGTATTCTCTCCTGCCCTTCACCTGCCTTTGTGCTGGAGGTGTGTGTGTATGCACATGCGCATGCGCCATGCACAGGCCTGTCTCCATCTCGTTTGTGTCTAAGATTCCTGACTTTTTACTTCTGTTTATCATATCTTCTTGTCATTTTCTGATTATCTAAGTCATTGACTATTTTGAACTGGTAAAATGATTTGGAGGGGGGAAATCATCCTGTAGGTATAAAAGAGCCACGGCTAGGGGTGGGGTAAGTAGTGTGATGGGTTGCTTTAATTTGGCCTTCTTGCCGTGGCATTGTAAATTCCACCAAATGATTGGATGAGACTATCCAAATGCTTTTGGTCCAGCTAAGGGATTAGATTGTTCTCTTATAGAGCAGATAAGGTATATGGAACTTGAGCTAATCTGGGTGGACTATAGAAACAAATTCATGGACACTCACGTGTGTGTAAGAGAGAGTTTTATATCAGAGTCATTAATTGTACACTAGGAAAATATCCCTGCCCAGTCCAGATCCAGTCCTTAAGTCCAATGATATCAGCCTATCAGACTCATGAGCACATGCAATGATGTCGAATGCAGGAAGATCAAAGGCCAGTTGGTGGAAAATTTTGTGGATACCGTGGCAGTATAAGCATCTCAAAGCTGGTGTGGGTCTCCACATGGTTCCTCCCAATGCAGGGCTCTAGCATACCTCCAGGTGTCTTGTCAACAGAAGTATCAAGCAGTGTGTGTGTGTGTGTGTCCTTCCCACCTCCAGTGAGCTATTTATCTCGATAGCACCTTCAAATGAGGTCGTCAAGCAGTCACATTATTGACAGGCTAAAGTTCACCTCTTCACTCTTAATAGTCCCAAGCTGGTACTAGATTATGTAGCTACCACAGAACTCTTGTGGGGGGGAGGGGATTGTTGTTTGCTTCTTGTTGTCAGGTGTCAACAGGTTGATTCCAACTCATCGCGACCCTGTGCCCAACAGAACAAAGTGCCATCCTCACACTTGTTTATGTCGGTTTCCATGGTTGCAGCCACTATGTTGATTTATTTTTTGAGAATCTTTCTTTTTTTTTTGTTGACCCTTTACCAAGCACAAGGTGATGTCCTTTTTGAGGAGCTAACCTATCTTGAAAACATGTCCAGTGAAGTCCTGCTATACCTGCTTCTAAGAAGCATTCTGGCTGTACTTCTTCCAAGACCCACGCCAGTACTGGGATGCGCACTGCCACTGCATTTTCTCACTGACCTGGGATCTTCCTGCATTCAGCATCATTGCATGTGTTTTGTGAATCCGAAGAGGAATTTATAGGCTGGAATCAGACATGGGCTAATATTAAATTTGTGGACTTGATTTGGACTGGAATATTTTCTCAATATTCAATTGCTCTTGCATATAAAGCTTTTTTTTATATACAGACCTGAGTGTCTATGAATTTTTTTCTCCAGTCATCGCAGGCTAACACAACCAGTCAGATGGATTGGCATTGCTCAATTATAAGGATGCTTCAAATCACATGGTTTTCTCTACCTGGTCTGCAAGCATACTCTCTTATGTAGCTATCAGTACTGCCAGATTTACTAATAATGTAGAATAGTTTTATAAAACATTTTTACTATTAATGTAATCTACAAGATAGACATTTAAGTAATTTATAGCTACATGTATCATATATCATATATTCATGGTCAAAAGGGATAATTACTTAGGATTCTGTGTGGGCTGGTATGTAAGAAGGTCCACAGTGTGCCACAAGTTACCACACTGGATGACATTTACCCTAGTGATACCACTGGGACAAAGAGAACCAAATGT
>PVJH01012028.1:0-66175 GCA_004026705.1 Nesogale talazaci | reverse complement strand
ACCTTCCACAGCAAGCAGACAGATCTGAGAATCACTAAGGATACTCTGGGGAAGCATGCTGAGCTCGAGACAGTTCTCTTCCAGGCGAAGAACTTTGAGACGAGGACAGCACGATATCTTCACTGAGATCTGAGAGATCTGGTTCTGGTTGAGGTTGAGTTCGATGACCTGCAGCTCCCCCACAAAGTCAGGTATACTCTGAATCTGGTTCTTAGAGAGATCCATCACATCCAGGTGCCGAAGACTACAAAGCTGGGGGGGCAGTGCTCGGAGTTGGTTCCCAGAGAGGCTCAGGGTCTTGAGAGCAGAGAGCTGGCCAAAGGTGGATGGCAGCTCTCTCAGATGGTTGCTGTTTAGGCTTAGCAGCTCTAGTTTTTTCAGATTGCCTAACTCATCAGGCAGAACAGTCAGTTTGTTGTTGTTCAGGGAGAGGCTCTTCAACAGAGCGAACTTCCCTATCAGCAGAGGCGGCAGGCTGTCGATCTTGTTGTTGGACAAGTCGATGGTCCTGAGATTGCTCGTCAGCTTCTGTAACTCTAAGGGGAACTCCGTCAGCCCACGGTCCTTGAGCTGAAAGACACCCGTTTTCTGCGCGGTTTCCACATGCGCTTGGAGGGCACTGTTCCCCATCCTTGTGCCGCGCCTCAGGTCCCCCTAGTTCACAGACCCGCTGCGCAGAGCAAGAGCCATAAAGCTCTTTCTTATATACACATGAGTGTTTATGAATTTCTTTCTCTAGTCGACCCAAACTCACACAGTAATTATTCATATGGACTTCTCCAGATAGAATAATCAGAAATCAAATTGACTATACCTGTGAGAAGAGACAATGGAGAAGCTCATCATCAGCTCAAAATCAGGTCATGATCTGATGGAACAAACTACCAGTTGTTCTTATAGAAGTTCATACTGAAACTGAAGAAAATTAGACCACTGCCAGAGCCAAAATACTACCTTGAGTATATCCCACCTGAAATTAAAAACAAATGGGGCTATGGGAATTATTATGCTTCATAACATTGTAAATGAGGCATATGGTACATTTATGGGTAAATATAATGTGGATAAGGTATTTGGAACAGAAAGGGTTGCATGGCCACCACACAATATTTAAAATTCTGCATTTCAAAAGCAGGAAGGGGGGGGGGGTTGACTATCATCAAGAAAGAAGACCCAGGAGTTAAGTTCACCTTTTAACATAAGACACTAACACTGGTCCTTCTCAAATTAGGAAACAGAGATATAATACCAGAGATAGTCAGAGAGGGGGAAAAGCAGAGGGAAAGCAAAGAAACAGGTGGGGGAGCAAAACCAGAGGGCTGGCAGGAGGCAGAGCATTGGGCTTCCTGACCCATTGAGTGAGAAATGTGAGTGACTTCAGACAGAAGCCTTTCAGACAGAGTGGAATGCATCCATACATCTATCCATATGGAGTGAAAAGAATTTTTATAATATTTGCTCTATCAATACAGTGACCCAGATGCCTTTGGGAGAGAGGCATTGCAGAGAAGAGGTTGTCCTGAGCAAAGAACAGTAACCTGAACATTTCTGACCCTGAATGATAATCAGTTACTTCCCCAATAAATCCCATAACTGTAAATATTGTCTGTGCATTCTGCAAAGTTATTGAAATCAGCAGAAAAGTAAAGCTTACAATGGAAGGGACACTTGGTTTCAGAATTGCATGAAAGTTTAAAGAGTGGAGGGATGTCTGACTTTGGCTTCATGGGAATCCACCTTGGGCTGATATTGATGGGCATTCATTCCCCCATTCCCCCCTTCTTGTAAAGTTACCCGTAAGCCATCTTTGGCAGCAGAAATTGGAACTTTAGGGCACTGGTGATACAGATGTAAAATGGTGCAGCAAACATTGCAAACAGCTTAATTTCCTGAAAAAAATTAGAGATTTATTATATGGTCTAGCAATTCTAATTCTATGTCTTTACCCCAAACACTGGAAAACAGACTCCAAAGAGTTTTTAGAGCCAACAATTGGGAACCAATGTTCAAAGGTGCATGCCCAGAACTGCAAATGGACAGAAACAACTTAATTTTCACCACTAGGTGAATGGACAAAGAACATATGGCATATCCATGCATTGGAATACAATTTATTCCTAAAGAGGAATGAAATTATAATTCAAGAGGGTTACACAAATTTTATAGAAATGATGGGTTAAAAAAATCATGGAATTTTTTCCATGCAAAAAATCGAAGCCCCCTCTTAAAAGTCATGACATGAAAGAATCTTGAAATCAGCTGTACAATAATTCATATGTGAAAGAAAAACTGTTATGGTCCTGCCTGTTTGAAAGAGCCACCTGGTGACATGGTAGGTTAACTACAGGCTAACCCACACTACTTCAAACCCACCGGCTGCTCCATGGGAGAAAAATGAGACTCTCCTCTCCGAGATTTTCACTCTGGAAAATACAAGGCACAGTTCTACTCTATCCTGCAGGGTGGCTATTAGTCAGATAGGATTCAATGGCACAGGGCGGGGTTGGTTACTGTTATAAAAGAATGAAAGAAACAAAGTTTTTTGTATCAAAAGAAATAGGCTTTGATGATTGCCAGAGGCCAGGTGAGATAGGGGAAACAAGACAATAGATGTAGACAGGTGTTGCCCGGGTTGAAGGGAAAGAGAATATTCTACAAGAAAGAAAAGGGGGGGAAATAGTTGGAAACAGAGTAAACTATGGGGAGATCTAATAAGTTGTTTACATTTTTGAATTCAAAGTCCACCTCGTTCACAATAAAAAGTATAAAAATGAAATTAAAATGAGAGAAGTCTATGTAGTTTGCAAAACCCTATAAGGCAAATGCTATTTGTACAAAATAGAGTGTCTACTAAATGATACTGAGGTAAGAGATTTTTTCTGCTATTGGGGGGGGAATCTAACACCTAACTTTTATTTATCAGTTTTAAGAATTTATTACAGATGGATTAACACATAAATATTTGAAGAAAACTTGATAAAATAAGACAATGGGAGTGGCCACATAAGATAAAACTATTAGTTTCCCTTATTTTTGTCAAGATAGAAAGAAAAACTCAGAAAAAGAATTACAGGACAAAGAGTGTCTCTGAAGTATGATTTCATTTATTTATCCTGAAGGCAAAATTACTAGCTAGTGTCCACCTACCACTTCTGAGTGTTCTAATCAGAGCTTTAACAATGGACCCTGATAGAATGGAAGAAAAATGTGGGACACAAATATATCTTTCTTAGAGAAAATAATTCAGAAGCAGACTTAGTAGACTAGTTGAGACTGGAGGATCCCTCAAGCCTATCATTCTGCTAGGTTTGAACTGCTGACCTTGCACTAATCAACCCAAGGTCTGACCACCTCTGACACCAATGCTCCTTTACGTGCATATACACAAAAGCAAAGAAAGGAGAGGATGCACTGTGAAGGGATTGGACCTGATGAGGAAGTCAAGAAGGTTTTAACTTTATTTTCTACTTAAAAATAAAATTTGACAATAGAAATCATATTTTAATTAGGTAATAGAAGTAAATAAGATAAAATAGATAGAAAAGTCAAGAGGGTTATATACATGAATTAGTAACTGGAGCTGATCTATTTTTCCAAAGAAAATTTAAATCCCCTATTATGTCTTATCTTCCAAGATCATTTTCAGAAAGTAGGAAACACATTAATACTAGGGACATTTTAATTTTTATGATCCTTGATAACTGACTATTCATGAATTCCAGCTCTAGTCATGATTTCCTGAGGAGAGACAGACGGAGGAATGCAGATCCTTGAATTCTCTGTGAGTCAAAGAGAGTTCATGACCAGGGTCCTTCTGCAGAAAACATCTTGTCCAGTAATTAACTAGAAAACGGACCATATTCAGAGATAGACTGGAAAGACCATTTTGACAGTTGAAGATCTATTTAAAAGAAACACAAGAAACCTTTGTATAATAAAGGAATATTCTTTTAGACAATGACTAAGATTCATTCTGAATAATGAATCTAGTCTCATTAGTTCTTTGCTTGCAAAATAACCATATGAAAACCGAAGTTCACAGAGTCAGTGATTAGTTAGCTTTATTATCATCATGGAAAATAACCATATTAATTTTTAAACAGTTTTACATGAAATATTAAACCATGTGCTCAAAGCCCCTCTAAAACTCAAGGTCAGACCTATTTGCTGTCTTAAAGGTTAATGCTGTTCCTGGCCATATCATGTTGCCCAGGGTGGGCTGATATCAAACTTTGTCTCTATGCCTTTTTCCAATATATAGTCAATTTTTAGAGACTAATTTATGCCAATGTGAAATCCCTTGAGTGTGTGAAATCTAGTCCTTTGTTTTGAAAACTGTTTCTAATTTATAACTTGCATTCTTATGTAATGTCTCATTTTTTTTTCTAAACATGGTAGGCATAGGCTTTCTACTACGCTGTTTGTTTCAGGCCTTTAAAATCAGATGATGAATTTGTTCTACACCTAATTTGATATAGGTTCAAAGAATAGACTTATTTCCACCACAGTGAATGGAAATAAAGAGTCATTTCTTTCCAATAATGTAACAATTAAATCCCTTTCAAGATCTGAATAAGAAAGTTATCTCTATGTACTAGATATTATTTTTCTCTTACCTTTTCTGAGTATTAATCACAGAAATTAGCATATTTCAAAGTATTAGAATTCAAATGATGTCCTGATGCTCATTTTTTCCATAGTTGTAAAGACCAGCCTTTAGTGAAATAATTATGGGGGGAAAGGATGAGAGATTATTTAATAATCCTGTTTTTTCTAAATATAGACATAGATTGAATGGGCACTGTATAAATTAATAATTAGTCCTATAAGGAATTTCCAAGAATATAACTTAGAAAAGGCATAATTAATTAAAATTTAAACAAGAAGATACAATATATTACATATATGTCTACCCCTTTGCTCTAAATTGCTTCTAGCCACTATTTATAAATTTCACTCAAACAAAAAATAAACCATATACCTCATGATAAAGAGAATACTCATACATTTTTGCAAAGAGCCTATTCCTATTCATAACTTTGGCAATGTCATTGTGATCTATGTAGTAGCAAATGAAAAAGCAAGGGTTGGCTAACCTTCATTATCTCTTCCAAGCATACAATAAGGTTACTAAAGATACTTTGCTGAAACTTTTGTTTAAAGAATCTCTGTAGGCCAAAAATCTATGTTCGCTTTGAAATTGTATATACATTATTCATCTTGTACTCTGGAATTTGATCTTCAACAGTATGTGTTTACATTTATGCAAAGTAGGGGGTGAAGGCTGACGTGAAATTCTCATCTTGTGCAATTCATGCCTCAATATGATACTGATACACAAGAACAAGCTTGTCATGATTTTCTGCCAGTCTCCAGTGCCTGGTACTACATCTGGTATGAAGTCAGCACTGAGTAAGAGGATGCTTATGAGTGGATAAATGCTGAAGATGAATTATTGTGGACTATATGGCTCCTCGAGTGCTGGTGGTTTGGACTGCTAACTGAAAGGTCAATGGTTTACACCCACCAGCTGTTCCATGGGAGAAAGATGTGGCAGTCAACTTTCATGATGATCAACCCACTTCCATGGAGTGGATGGCTCTTCTTAGCAAACCTCTCTAGGGCTTCAGAAGTTACAATTTTGCAGAAGTGGACAGCCTCATCTTGGTCCCATGGAGCTGCTGGGTTGTATGAACTACCAATCGATTGGACAGAAGCCAATCACCTAATCCACAGAACCACCAGACGTCCTTCTATAAATATTGTGGTATTAGAAATACCATGGCATATAAATCATGGGGTCGGAATCAAAAAAAATGTGACTGGAATAAGAGTGGTAATCAACTCTGTAACAAGATGTCTGGGTTTTTTGCATGTGTTGTTTGACTGACATTTATGTGTGAAAATGTGGGGTCCCCACCATGACTAGTCAAACTTTGAATCCTGAATGCAGTCCTTTGAACTCTCTGCACATTAGACACCCTATCTTAAAGAGACTACCTCTTGGTTTCCTCAGCCTGCTCAATGACAGGGATGATACAGGTTGGTTGGTTGGTTTTAATCACACACATTTTAAATAATCATAATTTAGACAAACTTTTAAGTGATAAATCACAGGAAAGTAGTGCAAAAGAGAAATCACTTGATTATCAAGCAAGTCTCAAATGAGGTGGAAAGCAAGTTTGTATAAGTACCCCTGGATGTGTTTATGTCAATTTCATGATTGAGATGCAGGGGTGGAATCTAGCCTGCTAATCTGGAAAGCCATTGAGTAGCCTATGAGGCCTCTGTGTGGGCATGGCTTTCTCCTGAGACTTGGGGAAAATCTTGTGGTATTTCTCTGGTGGAGATGAGAAGCCACACTCCTCTCCAGTTGTTAGGGGTCTGTCTCTGAGATGACAAACTACGGACAAGACAAGATGGCAGTGTACCAGTTGCTGATGGAGTCACAGGAGAAACCACATGGCCTTTCCCTGATGGAACCAGACCTCTGAAGCTGGAGGACCCTGTGGAGACCCCCCACCAGGGGTGAGTTGCTTCTATCACCACTGGATGCTGTTGATAGACCCGGAGCCCTGGAAGCAAGGAACCCTGGGGAGACCCCTGCCAGCGCTGGGACTCTGCACCCACTGACCTGTGACTTCGTGAGTCAGAAGGAGACTTTCTAGACTGATATCGGGCATATGGGCTAATATCGGACTTATGACTTTGAACTGGACTGGGTTGGGATGCTTTCTCAATGTTCCATTCCTTTTGTATGTAAACCTTACCCTTATATCTATGTGTGTGTGTCTGTGAATTTGTTTCTCTAGTCTACCCAGACTCACACACTGGATCTTCTGGGAGAAAGGATCTCAAGCATTTCTGGTTCAGTGAGATCCAAACAGTAGGTAGGAAAAGAGTAGATTAGTTATAATAAAGTTACGATTCTGCATAGGGAGGAGTTAAAGGTCACTTCCAATACTGAATGTGGTAGGGAATAGTTGGAGGAGATAGAGATACCTCCATCTAAGAATAGACAGAGACCAGCCTCAAGCAAGAAAAATCACTCTTTGATCTGAACATGCCCTGGACTGGGTTTACATTTGAATTAGAATGGGTTTCCTAAAGAAACAAATCCAGAGACATTGATATATGTGTAAGAATGAGCGTTATATCAAAGAGTATTTGTTTATTATGAAAATGTCTCAGGCCAGGCCAGATCAAGTCCATAAGTCTGATATTAGCCCATAAATTCAATAAAGTCCATAAATCCCTTTTCAAACTTACACAATCACATGCATTGATGCAAAATGCAGGAAGATGACAGGCCAGCGGGTGCAAAGTCTTGTGGATTCAATGCTGGATGCTATATCCTGGGCTCTGGCAGGTCTCTGTCTGACTCAGGCAGCTCTCCAAGGGACTCAGCAGCAGGAAGATGAAGCAGAAAGAGAAGCTCTTGCAGGGCTTAGCCAGTCCCATGTGGCCTGTCAGCTGTAAGACAAGGCAGAGAGAGAGAGAGAGAGAGAGAGAAAGAGAGAGAGAGAGAGAGAAACTTCCTGGAACTCTCATGTGAAGGACACAAGGAGGCATAATCTGGCTGCAAAGTGATTGATTGGCAAGACTCCACTCCTACACTTATTTATCAAGTTAACATGAAATTATATAGCTACTACACATATCCCTTCTCAATTTGTTCTAGCTTGCTAAGAATTATGATGTTATGGTAGCTGCTGGATTGTGCTTTCTCCTTCCTTTGTGTTCTTGCAGCCATCAATGATCATCCCTCCCTCCATGGATATGCTCCCACTTTCCTGCAGGACATCCTTCTGCCCTAGAGTACCAAAGAAAAGTATGATAACCTGCAGAATGCTCATTGCAGTATTAATCTCTAACAACTAAGTCCAAAGACCAGCCAAGTGCAAATCAGTCTCTTTTCCATTTCTCTGTAATCGAATAGCACCTGGTCGTGTCTGATTACGATGATAAAATATTGTCTATCTTCCCTCAGTACAAACTTGAGAACAATCTACTACTAGAGAAGGTATTTGCTACAATACCCACTCATAGTTGCTTTAGAAATAGAATAACGTAGCTTTTCATGGCAGCCAACACCGTGCAACATTTATAAACCCAAAAGAGACTATACTAAACCCTTTTAGTATACTATGAGCAGAGCTTTCAGAGATTTCTGTCCTATAATAGAGTGGAATCATGTCATAGTGGGGAATAAACTTACCTTCAAAGCTTCTAGTAAGGGCAAGTGGAAAATAAAACTTAATATTCCGGGACTGACCGAAGAATGTTATCTGTACCTGTCAGACAATAAGAGGCTGGTTTGGGCAGTTGGCCAAATTTTATAAGAACAGCAAAGGGCAAAAACATGGCTGTTTCTAAGTATGATAAATTAGAAGTTGGCGGTATTACTGTTCCTAGTTTTTCATAATTGGTTGCATTCCTAAAATCCACCCACTGTGATAGTCTTCTATATTGACTCTGATCTTTATCCTGTAACTGGACTTAAAAAGAACCCTGGAAAAGGAAGGGGCTATTTTTACTTTTTCTTTTGGATCCCAATCATTACCACCAGACACTGTTTGCTACACCTGCTGGAGAATGAGAGACATGTGACTAGATGATTCTTGTTGTCCAGATGAGAGCATGCTAGACCAGCCAAGTCTTTGCTTACCCAAAATTGACAGAGGTCATATGAACAAGCCCAACTAAGAGTAACAGAACTTTCCACCTCGTCCATTAACTTGTGAGTATAAGCAATTGGTTGCTATTTGAAGCCACTGTGATTTTCAGTCATTAGTGATACAGTAGTACCTAACAAAGTTGCATGTGGTCAGATAACAGCAATGAGACACAAAGTTGACTCTTCAATAAATGATTCACATTCAGAATCATTTGCCTTTGGGTATTTTGTGCATTTGTTTACAAGGAAATTGGCTACATTAATATTAAAATAACAAAGCCTCCTAAATCAACCCTCTCTTCATTCTAACATGTGAGAAGACCTTCCAGAAAGATTTCTTCATGGTTAGTAGTCGTAAATATTGCTATGTACCTATTTAAACAATTATCTTGGAATTTCCTTGCAATTATCTTCTTGGAAATCACTGGTACAAGAAAGAAACAATGCCACACACAATTTTATTTATTTTTAATCCTACTTAAAATGTTTGAAAATAATACAAAAAAGAGTAGGTAATAGACATTTTTGTATTCTCTACCCAAGATTTGAACATGCCTATGTGTTTTATAGATAATTGTACTTTGTTTGAAGAAATAAAATAATAAAAATAAATATAATAGTTAGTCCTTCTTTTGTTTTTGCTTCTAGGTACATTAGGCACTCTACAGATATGATGATTATCATAAATTTGGCATAGATTTGGTCTATTTTTAAAAATAAAAATAATTATATATAAGCAATAATACCTGGGTTTTGATTACTTTTACACTGCAAAATGTAATCAATACCCTATATCTTATTATATTTTCTCATAATGAACGTCACATATATTAGTTCTAATTGTATTTATAACAAGGAACTCATCCCTTTAACAACAGAATTTTATTCTCTCACAATTCGGAAGGCAAGAAGTCTGAGATAATTTGTAATAGAGTGAAATCAAAGTCTTAACAAGACCATGCTACATCTAGAGACTGAGAGGAGAATTCATTTCCAGTCTCTTCCATCTCTTGGTGGCTTCTGGAATTCCTTGGCTGCTGGTTACATTACTCTATTCTCTGCCTCTGGGGTCACATTGTCTTCTCGAACTATGGCTCATTGTCCTATTTCCTACTGCCTTTCATGTATAGGGATATATGTACTTGCCTTTAGGACACTACCAGGTAATACAAGTTGACCTTCCTATCTATTAGCCTTAATTTAATCAAACCTGCTCAATCCACTTTCAACACAAGGTAGTATTCAAAGATACCAAGGACTATGCTATAGATGTGTAGTGTTGGATGCTCATTTAACCTACCACAAAATGCATCTTGGTCTTTAACTTGTTCCTTCCTTTCCGTTTATATTTTGTGATCTAGCACCAGTAGTGTAGTGGTTACACATTGAGTTGTTAACTGCAGGGTTAGCAGTTCAAATCACCAGCCACTCCTTGGAATATGGCAGGGTTTTCTATGCCCTTAAAGTATTGCAGTCTCAAAAACTCACGAGGACAGTTCTACCTGTCCTGTAGAGTTGCTACAAAGGGCATTGACCCAAGGACAGTGACTTGATTTTTTGAAGTGAAATATTATATATCCAGCTCATTCGTTTTAAATGCTGTATATAATTTCACACTGCACTCTCTGTGCACTAACTGGTTAATTCAGCAGGCTCGAGATGTTTAAACCTGGTATGTTCCAAATGAAAGGCTGATCACTGAATAGCTCCTGGACAACTATCTACTAACTCTTGAATAACCTGATTGATGGCAATGTCTTTACATACCTGGGAACTTGGATCATGACAGATGGTTTATGCTATCGATTTGACTTATAGGGATGGTTCCTTTTGCTTATGTGGGCTCCTGGGTGATGTTGTTGCATCAGTGTAACACTTGATAGGGGAAGCCAGAAACTTTAATAGCTAAGACCTGTGATCGAGGGACACCATGCCTATGTAATTGACCTCCTACATTAAAGATTGGACCTCCTCCCTGGGATCAACGTTGTTCAGTTACCGATACAAATTCACATGGATCATTAATAAATAATTTTTAAGAACTGTGTTAGGTATCCGGAGATGAGAGAGTTAGTAGCAGATTCTTTGTCATTTGTTTTCCTGTCAACCTCCTGTCTTTCTTCTAGGATTTTTTTTCTTTTATTGTACTTTTAAACCTGTATCCTGTCTTAAAAGAGCAAGCTATCATCTTTCAATAAATTCACTTTATGCAATAAAATCATCACACTTTTATTAACCAACATAACTGGCCAATGCAGAGTCACTAATATGTGATAGATGATCTCTGCTCCCCCTTCCAGAAGCCTTCAGATCTCTTTATTAGGTCGGTGTCCCCATGTCATTCCTACTAATTCAATCACCTAACCTTCTTTGGAGAGCTTCACTAAGGCATTTTGCCAGGTTCTGGGAGTCAGAAATAATTTGGGTTTTCAGGACCACATAGACATGACAATAACCCATATATGTGTGGCGTGGTAGTATAGAAGTCCAATTTCTTGATCTTGAGGTGAGATTAATTTGCAGTTCCCCACAGGATCAAGCCAAGATGGCACTTCACCTAATAAACCTTTGCTAGACTGCACATTCCACATTTTATTTTCCCCACTCTCTTGCTGGAGACTCTTACTTAATAAATCATATCCACACAAGCAGTAATCTAAGGGTCATTTTCTAGAGGACATAATCAAAGACATTATGGCATTTATCAAATGCCAGTACTAATGGAATTTAGTCTTAGTTCCTGGTTTGTATTTCTGTCATTTGTTGACTCTATAACTTAATCTTAGATCTAGTCCATCTTTTATAGGTGTATATATATATGAGAATTTCTTGACTAGTCTTTTCTGTTTTACAGGGAACAAGTATGGAGTGTTTTGTGATTAGCATTGTTAATTTTAAAATAATTTATAGACATATTTACATATAATTCACTTATCATACGATAGTTTTAAAATATTGAAAAGAATTGTTCAGTAACAGGTATTATTTTATGCCTAAAACAAAATTCAAACCCCTGAAATGGAGGAAACACAAAGAGGTTGGCATGAAAATAAAGAATCAAAAAGTTGCTGCCAGCACTGTCTAGATAAATTGTTTATTAATGATCCATATTGGTAACTGAAAAATCTTGATCCCAGTGAGGAACTCCATGTTTAATTTTCTTCTTACTGATGTGATATGGGTCAATTCTTAGGGATTACTATCACCTAGGAAGTTCACTTGAGCCTTGGTATCCAGGTTTTTTAATGAAGGCCACAGGTGTAAGACTTTTTGTGACTAGTCTTCCTATCACTTGGGAAAGTGGAAACACACACACACATAGGAAGCTGGCACCAGGAGAGAAGACTGTATGGCATTTTGCCTCCTTTAAAATGTTCCATTCTCTGGTAAATGTTTAGCTGTTGTTGCCAAGTATACTAAAAGGTATGCTGTGTAAGCTCTTCACTTGTCCTATGGACTTTGTTAGCGAGACCAATCACTGGAAAAGGTCATCATGTCTGTAAAGGAGATGGCCAACCAAAAGGAAAGAATCCTTCAAAGAGATAAATAGGAAACATTGTCAAAACCATAGACTCAAACCTCTCATCAATTATGAACTTGGCTCAGAAGTGGGCAGCAGTTTTTTCTGTTATATTAGAAGGGGACTGAGTCAGAGTTGACTTGATGATTGCTTGCCACAGGCAAATTATCTGAATTGACTCAAATTTCCCTAAAAATCATCAGTAGGGTTGGCAACACTTCACCACAGGACCTTCCTCTCTATAGGAATGAGAGAACATAACTAGAAAGTTTACAATGAGTTAATGACTTAGGTTTTGCCCCAGTTATCTTATTTTCTGTCCAAGACATAGCCAAGTAAACAAAGGAAACACTAATTGTGGAGCTACATAAAATTATGAGCTGCCGTCCTTCTTGGTGACCAGTTAAATGTCATCAAAACAGTGATTTTGTCGAGGTGAAAACTCCCATGTGACCAGATTATTTTACTTTCAAGTTGACCTTGAGTAATGAAAGGTGGAAAAATGAGCAGAGTTTCCGGAACGGAGAGTCCCTTCCCTTGTTTGTGTTTGTCTCGAAATATATGAAATTGGCAACAGAACAAAGACACACTGAAGAAGTATTTCTTCTATTTTCAAAGGAAAATATCTGTGTCTGTTTTGAGTTCTTAGGCTTTTCATAAATTTGAGAATGGGTCATAATTTTTAAATAATTAAAATTAATTGAATGAAATGAAGACTGGCTTCATCTATGTTCAAAAGTGTTCAGTAACCCACAAGGGCAATGCCTCATGTTCCCCATCGTTGCTTCTCCTTTTCAAATGAACAGATCTTATCGCACAGTCTTTCTTGGTTCTGATTCTCCTTAGGTTTACCAAAATGGCACAGAACACAGTTTCCAAATCCAGACATCTATGAGACAGTTCCTCAACTTCTAAATGATATTTGAATCCTTGGGAAGTGTAACCCTTAATGTGACTGACTGCTAACTGAAAGGCTCAAGTTCACTGAATGGTGCCTTAGAAGAAAGACCTGTGGATCTACTTTGGAAATATCGTCTATCTAAAACAGCTGTGTTCTGACTTGCAGAGCCATTATGACTCAGAATTGACTTCACTGCCACTTGCTCTGCAAGAAATAAACATTTTTAAAGGTATATTGTGCAATTGCTGCTGTAATGGTTAGGTGCCATCAAGTCCCTTCTGACTCAAGCAACCCCACATAAAACAGAAGGACAAACACAGTGCAGCTGTGCGTCATCCTCACAACTTAGTTTTCTTATGTTTCATCCCATCGTTGCAGCCACTATGTCAATCCAGCACCTAGAGGACCGTCCTCGTTTTCACTGTCCCTCTACATTTCCAAGCATGCTGTCCTTCTCCAGGTACTGGTCTCTCCTGGTGACATATTCAAATGAGGTGAGATGAAGTCTTGCTATCTATGGGTCTGAGGAACATTTCAGCTGTGCTTCCAAGACAGAGTTATTTCTTCTTTTGGCAGACGATGGTACTTTCAATATTCTTTGCCAACACCATGATTCAAATGCATTCATTTTTCTTCAGTCTCCCATTTTCCACGTCCAACTTTCACACACATACAAAGCAATTGAAAATGCCATGGCTTAGGTATTTTCTTTACATTTAATTGTAATTCATACTGGAGGCTGCAATCCTTATTCTTCATCAATAAGTGCTATAAGTTCCCTTCACTTTCAGCAAGCAAGATTGTGTCATCTGCATAACGGTGGTTATTAATAAGCCTTCCTCCAAACTGGGTGCCACATTCATCCTTATGTCATCTAGTTTCCCGGATTATTTGCTCATCACATAGAATAAGTACAGTGGGAAGAAACAACCTGGATGCACACGCTATCAACCTGTGGAACAATTCTGTGGTATCACATCAATTCCTGGAGATTTGTTTGCACTAATGTGTTCTGGGTGGCTTGGTTTTCTTGCTTTAACACCATTGGTACTTTTCCATATGCTCTTTTTTTTAATTCAAACTCTTTTTTAAAATGTATTTTTTCTTTGACTGGGGTTTTTATAACTCTTATCACAATCCATATATATACATCCATTGTGTGAAGCACATTTGTACACTTGTTCCCATCGTCATTCTCAAAACATTTGCTTTCTACTTGAGTCCCCCACTGTCCCCATCCATCTTCCCTCATTAACCCTTGTTAATTTATAAATTATTATTATCTTGCCATATCTTAAACTGTCTGAGGTCTCCCTTCACCCACTTTTTGTTTGTCCATCCTCCAGGGAGGAGGCTATATGTAGATCCTTGTAATCAGTTTCCACTTTCCATTCTACCTACCCTCCACACTCCCGGTATCGCCACTCTCACCACTGGCCCTGAAGGAATCATTAGTCCTGAATTCCATCTTGGAGCAGTGACTCTGTATTCTCTCTTTCTTTTGATACTTTTTGAATCATTCAATATTTTACCCATAGAAGCATTTAACCTTAAAATATTGTTGAGTTTTTTTCTTTAGCTCTTTCAACTTAAGATATTATAACTAGATCCTTGTAAATTTCATTAAAATATTTGACTTTGCTTTCTTGCACTATCTTTTGAGCTTGTTCAGCTCTTTGACTTCATCATTTCTTCCCTTTGAATGAGCTAGTCTACGATTAAAAGCTCTCACAGCTCTTTAGAAGGCTCTGCCTGATAGTGCCCACAGGACAGAAGTAGAAAGGTTTGGTTTTTTCCCTCCTGCAGAGCAGCTAGTTGGAGTCCTGGTGGCATAATCGGTTAAGTATTCAGCTGCTAAACTGTAGGGTCAGCAGTTTGAGACCACCAGCTGCACCCCCAGAGAAGGGTAAGCCTTTGTACTCCTATAGTTAATTACAGTCTCAGCAATTCACAGCAGAAGTTTCAGGACAACTTTTAGGATCTCTGTGAGTCCAAATAAACTGATTGACCAAGAGTTGAATGACTCTACAATTATAACACATGACAGTGTCTCTTTCTGATTTCCACTTTGATCTTTTCTCCCCCCCCCCTTTTCATAACCTCTTCCTCTCCTCATGAATAATGTTCTTGATGCCCTCCCACAGTGTCTCAAGTCTTCTGTCACTAGTGTTCAAGGTGTCAAATCTGTTTTTCCAGCTGTTCTTGAAACCCAGGTGAAATATGCTCAAGGGAGTAGTTTGATTCTTGTGAAGTTGTTTTAATTTTTTTTCAGCTTCAACTTGAACTTACATATGAGAAATTGGTTGTTTGTTGTTCCCTGGTCTGGTTTGAGCTACTGATAACAAACAATACAAAACAAACAAACAAAAAAACCACTGCCATTGAGTCAATTCCAAGTCATCTGAATCCTGTCAATAGGCTATCTGTGTATTCATCTGGAGTAGTTCATGAGCATACTTCCTGTTTGTGTCATTGGAAAAAGGTATTTACTATGAAGAAATCTTGGTCTTGCAAGATTTTATCAAGCAATTTCTAGCTCAATTCTTTCACCTAGATCATATTTCCCAACTGCTGGTATTTCCTCTTAATTTTCAACTTTTGCATTCCAATTTCCAATAATTATCAATATATCTAAATTGCATGCTTGATCAATTTTGACTGAAAATATTGGTAGACCTCTTCAACTTCCACAACACTAACTTTGGTGGTACATAAATATGAATAGTAGCTGTATTGTTTAGGTTTCTTTTATGAGGATAGACACTATCACAGATTGTATTATACTTGATCTAGATCTTGAAGTGTCCTTTTTGATGATGAATGCAAAATGTCTCTTGAATCTGTGATTTCTTGCCTAGTAAACAGATTTTCTGAATAAAAATATCCAATACGATTCCATTTCACTTCACCCACATCTAGAATTAGATGTCCATTTGTTCCATTTGATTTTTGACAGCTTCCAATGTTCCTAGATTCATCCTTTGTACATCCCCAATACACATTATTAATAGATGTTTGCAGTAATTCATCTCATTTTGAGCTGCTGATAATAGTTCTACCCTGTCCTAAGTTTGTGAGTCAGAGTTGCCCAGGTGGCACTGGGTTTGATGTGGAGTTGTAAAGAAGCAGCCCTGGCGATGCAGGGATCATATGCTCAACTGCTAACTCTTGAGAAGGTTGTTAGCCTTTTCCCATGACAATTGTGACTCTTAGAAACCTTATGGAGGACCTTATGGTACTCTGCCCTAAACGGTTTCGACAAGTTGGAAATGACTCAGTCACGGGTTTTATATAAGAATCACTAATACCTGAAAATTGTTTCTTGACAACAAAATCTAATGTCAGAAATACATGATATGAATGGGGAAGGTAGGAGTACCCTTGATATATTCCAGAAATAGGAAGGAAGCTATTGCATTTTTATGAACCATTTTTGTACATCTTTGGGAGATAAAGAGTCATATGTTTAAATTAATCTTAGTCACCTCAGTGACTGGTCCGTTGCCCAGCTCACAGTGTGTCTGTTGTTTGCTTATTGCAGCTGTGCTTAGTTGTGGTAAGGAAGCAGCAGAGAAGCTTGTAAAAAGTGAACTGAAATGGGGTGGAATTTTATTCAATAGTGAAGATTAGTTGATAATGTGATTGTAGTGAGTCAAAATAGGGGGAGTCTGTGATTCTTCTTAAAGGGAGCATTCAGTTTTAGAAAATCCTCCGTGAAGTCTCGCAGTAGGTGGCTCTTTTCTGCCAGTTATGTAATCCCAATGCACAACTTGTACTTCACTATGAACATTGGGTATACCTTTTCATAACTGCCCATATAATATGACCTGCTTTTACTCTAATTTCCTTTTACACATTCTAATGTGAGATGAGGAAATTACTATCATGTCAAAAAAAGTATAAAATAATAGTCTTGCTAAGTGGACTCTGAGGCCATTCCTGTAAAATTAAGTTGGTGATTCTTCCTAGAAATCCACAGACTAAAAGAGAAAGGACAAAAAGAGAATTAAATGCAGGAAAAGTGGCATTTCACTCATGGTAATGGCTCTCTCGTTCCATGAAGTATTTAATGGCTCTATTTCAGTCATAAAACCTCTCTTTAAGCTGGTAATACCTGGACAACAAAAGTGATAAAAATGAGGTTTTTTTTTTCAGAAGAAATCTTGAATCACTTTAAGTTCGCTTCGGTTTTATTAGAATGAGCTAGAATGGAGTCTCACTGATCATAAAATATATTATACTAAATTCATTGGTGAAGATAAAGGATAGAGCTAAAAACCTTGAGAGAAAGTGTGCAGCAGATTTTGTGTATTTCGTTAAGCTTTTAGCTGGTATTTTTATCATATGTATGACTCCATTGGTCAACACTAACTGGTTTAAATATAGCCCCTCTGCTTTCTTCTGTGTTCCCACATTACTATACTCTAAGGAAATAATTATATTGTTTGCATTTATTGGAGAGGTAACCCCAAGATATAGCAGTAAGAAAATGGGGACCCAAGATAGAGAAAAGATGATTGGAAAGTGAATTATCAAGCACATTGCCACCAGGAGGTATTGAAACTCAGTTCTCTTGGAGAATCCCGAGAGCATGCTCACTGCATTACTCCACTTGTAGGTAGGCAAGGAAGCAGGGGCATTTGTACCAACCCATAGGTGAGGGTTGCTCAAGAAAAATAATGACTCCTTGTCATTTCCAAGTTGCCACAGACACATGGTGCAGAAAAGGCATCACCGGGTGTGCAGAGGGTTTTCTGACAAAGAAGGGCAGACACTTAGGGCTGGAAGTAGGCTAGGAGGCCCAGAAGTGACTACAAACTGAGCTTTGTCCTAGAATAAGTACAAACGCCATTATAATATGGTTAACTAAAACTTTAATCTCATAAGACTTCTTCTACTCCCCAAACTATACTATAATAGCATGTGAAATTATCACAACGTATTTAATTTTTTTCTCTGTGATTTACACACATGGACAAGCATACAACATTGGACACTCATAAGAAAGACTGATAACATATAATAATAGAGTTTTCTCTTAGCATTTTACACCATTTATACTTTCCAACTATTAAAAATTATTCTTATTTACTTGCGGAATTCTTTATTTTTCTGTTTAACTTTTTTTTAAAGTATAGTCTTTAAAAAGTCATCAAGTACAGGAATAAACCACAACTTAATTTAGAAGTCATTTTTCAATCTTCCATAAAATTGAAAGCATCAACTTCCAATTACATTTTCAAAATCATTTTATTGGGAGCTCATACAGCTCTCATCACAATACATCCATACATCCATTGTGTTGATCACATTTATATATTTGTTGTCATCATCATTTTCAAAATATTTTCTTTCTACTTGAGCCATTGGTTTCAGCTCCTCCTTTTTTCTCTCCCTCTCCCACTCTCCCTCCCTTAAAACCCATGACAATTTATAAATTATTATTTTGGGATGTCTTACACTGACTGCTGTCTCCCTTCACCAATGATCTACATATAACCTCCCCAGGGGGACAGACATCAGAAAAGTGGGTGAAGGCAGCCATCCAATTACATTTCACTCTTCTCACATCTTTGGTGATCTCCTGTTAGATGCAAGAACTACTAAGGCCATCCCAGTTATATGCAGTCACCGTTCAACTGATATTGTTATCAAAGAGAATTGTGTCTGTGAAATTTGCAAAAACTTATTTTCAGGAAGTAGACAACTAGGCCCTTCTCCCTAGAGATATATGCAAAGCTTATCAACTAATCAACCAGTTCTTGCCGGTTAATTTTATAATCACTAATTCTTTGCCACTTATTTGGAACAACTACATCATACTTTATAATACTGTAATTTTATGCTGTGGTTTTCTCACATCACACTAAGGAAGAAATTCTGACATATTTTTACAACTCATTACTTAGCACTTTGTGGCAATAAAAAACATCTTGCCTACCTTACTGGAAATAAGTGGGGGGGGGGATGCTCCCAAAATTTAACATATTATTACTTTTACTCAGAAGTGAGGATGGTGAAATTTCATCTCATGTACTGTGGTATATTATCAGGAGAGACCAGTCCCTGGAGAAGGACATAACTCCAAAGCAACTGACTTCATCCCCACTGAGTCAAAATCGACTTAGAGTAAGCCTCGAAGACAGTGTAGAATAGCTCCGTGGGTTTCTGAGACTGTAACTCGTAATGGGAGGAAAGTGTCCCTCTCTCTGCAGAGCCGCAGCTGGTGGTTTTGAATTACTGACCATGCACTTAGCAAGCCAACTTGAAAACACTGTGTCAAGAATACTTGGTAAAGTGGAAGCCAGTGAAAGCAGTAAGAGTCTTCTCCTCCTCAAGGTGGATTGACACAGTGGCTACAACCAGGAGCTCAAACACAGTCACCATTGTGAGGCCAGCAGTGTTTCCGTCGGTTGTACATGGGATCTCTGAGATTCAGCGCTGAATCAATGACTCCTAATGACAACTTTTTTTATTAAAAGAGTTGGTGTCTTTATAAAATTGGAGGGAGAGCAATACAAAAAGAGCTTCGCGTCCCATTGTAATGCTTCCTATCAAAATTAGAAGAGTTAAAAAAAAGCATTAGAGGAGCTTTCAAAAACTAACTAGGCGAAGAACATTTTTGGCCTCTGTGTTATTTATTTAAAACTTTCAAAGTGCATGCACACTTTACTTCCTGACTTTTCTCTGTTTGTATAGCTTGTTACAAAACTAAAGACATTGCCTTTGGATATAAATCTTATTATTTTATTTAAATTTGTACAACCTGTTGCAAGAAACTCATTCATTCCAAAGTTATTCTCTCTAGTTACACTTTAATTGCAGGGTTTTCCAGCTTTACTCCCTTGAAAGCAGCAAAGTCTCACAGGTTGACTCCTCACAACTGAATTCAGAATGTTAAACAACTTGACAAGGCAAGTGGGATATTTTGGGATTCAAAAGCAAAATGACATAAGAGCCTCCCGATTCATCATCCTCTGCACGTTGCAAGCCCATGACCTTGTGCAATGGTGTGTGCAACTAAAATAAATAACAGAATACCTACTGACCTGAACCTCCACCTGGAAATTTATGGCTTTCCTGAAGCTGTGAATGGTCAAACAACTTCCCGACAGCTTCTGTCAACCAACTGTGGTTGTTCACGTAACTAAGATGGTTTGAACTCACGCTTAAAATCCAAAACATTGTAGAATATACATGCATCATTACTTTTCAGATAACTTGAAAAATACATATCAACAACTTATTTTTAAAGACTTTGGAAGTTCTAGTCACATGATTGGCTTTCTTACCTAACACTGTGCTATTTATCTCCACTACAGTCTTGCCAGTATGTTTTAAAAGAAAATTCCTGATGGATTGTGACTTTAAGTTTAGTATGAAGCAAAAATGCAGCAATGCGAGCATCCACCTTGACCTTCCCTAGAGGGAGAAATCCACTTTGACCTTCCATCAAGGGAGAAATCAATTCTGTGTTTAATAACCAAGATCATTCAATGTTTTTTTCCTGCAATGATCACATATGAACATTGTGTACCTATAAAGATATATGCAATGCAGCATGAAAAATGTCTAAAGTATGTAAATTATCTTAATGATATATTTTGAAAAACTAAGCCATTTTTTCAAATGAAATCTTAAAGGTCGAATAAAGAACTTTATGTACAAGAGCAACTGTACTTAAAGAAAACATTTTAGCTCAGACCAGATCATGTTCATATGTCTGATTTTAGCCCATATATCAGATATCAATCTATAAATTCCTCTTCAGACTCACAAAACACATGCAATGATGTCAAATAGAGGAAGATCAGAGGACATGGGTGAGAAATCTTGTGGATCCATTGGCTGTGTAAGCATCTCAGCCCTGGGAGGGGTCTCCATGTGGTTTCTCCAGTTCCAGAAGTCTGGCTCTATCAGCTTCTCTCACAGGGAGTGAGTAGAGAGAGAGAGTTGTCTCTTGCATCCCAGGAGGAAATACAGGGGTTTCCAAAATCCTCAGGAGAAGGCCATGTCCACACTGGGGCCTCAGTGGATATATCCTGATTGACAGGCTAGGCTCCATCCCTATACTCTTAATCCTCAAATTGACATGCAATTAGGGAACTACCACAAACAGATTAAAAAGCTAATGTAAAGATTGTATAATACATATTGAAATAAATAATGTAGTGAAAGTCTGACTAACTTTGACATAATAATATCTATTCTCTTACTCATGGAAAAACTAGTCATAATAGAAAAAAATTAAAATAGATCCTTTCCTTTTCTTATTTTTCTCACTGCATGGATGGGTTCATTTAAATTATGTTTCCTTGAGAACTTAGCTTTCCTCAAGTGCTCTCAAGTGCTGTAATAGAAAAGAACCTTGTTGCTCATTCAAGGTAATGGTATTTTTTACGATCATTTCATTGGGGGCTCTTATAGCATCCATACATCAATTATATCAAGCACATGTTGTCATCATTTTCTAAGCATTTACTTTCTGTTTGAGCCCTTGGTATCAGCCCTCTTCCCCCCTCCCTCCCTCTTCCCACTCTTGTGAACCCTTGATAAAGCATTATTATTTTCATATCTTACACTGACCACTGTCTCCCTTCACCCATTTTCTGTAGTTCATCCTCCTGGGGGTTGAGGGTGGGGGGAATTAATGCAACAGGTTTACAAGAGGTTTCCCTTCCTCCCCTCAACTCCCCACCTTTCCTCGTTCCCCTTACTCTCCTGGTATCTCTGGTCCTATTTCTGTTCCTGAGAGGTTTATCTGACCTGAATTCTATGTGTCCTGAGCTCTTCTTATCTGTAGCTCTATACATGATCTGATCTAGCCAGAATGGAAAGGCAGAACTGGGGTCATGATAGTGGGGAGTGAGGGAGCCTCAAAGAATGAGAGACTGTTGTGTGCTTCATCAGTGCTACATTGCACCCTGGTTGACACAACCCTTCCTTGCCACCCTTCTGTGAAGGAATGTCAAGGAATGTGTATTTTGTCTAATTCTGGATTTCTCCTAGATGTGTATTTTGAAAATTGTTTGGTTTACTTCACTTAAATTTTGGTATTTCAGAAACTTGCACTTTTCAGAGGCTTAATATTCTTGCAGAAATTCTTCTCTTTGAAGTAAAGAACTCTATTAATCAAAGCAGCATAAAATAATCAATAATTAATAACATGTTTCAAGGCTATAGCTAAAATAGGATAAAATATATCTGAAAAATAATTTTCAAATCAAGATTGACTAACACATTGGTTAAAAAAACACTTTGAGTTTTAATGACCATCCAAGAAAATCCTGGAAACTTTTGTGGAACAAAAATAAACTCAGTAGTTTTAACATGGTAAGCCAAAATTACATATATAAGAACTTTTTCAAAATAATGTTGTATTCTCAGTGCCCTAGTTTATGATTGAATGATCTGGATTCAATTTTATGCAAAGGTAATTGTAAAAAGGCACCCAAAGAGTCTATTTATAATATATGTTCTTATACCTTTTCACCAAGTCTATCATGGAGGAAGATTCATTCATAAAAGATGTAAGCAGTGATGCAGAAAGGAGACAACTCTGAATACAAGAAAGAAATCCAAATTTAATAGTACAAGCAGAACTTGATCTTGTTGGGGTGAGTTAAATAATTATTCTAAGGACTCTGTCCCATCTGAGAAAATAAACTGTACAATGTCCAAAGCTCTTATGATGTGAAAAATTAGAAGAGTCATGAAATAGCCTAATATCCCTTTGTAAAATATGAGATTCACTTACAGGATTATGACAGGCATGTTAAATGTTTATTTGGCATTTTATAATTAGTAGAGTTATGTTGATATTACAGTATCCACTTATCTCTATCAAGGACAGGGGACAGACTGCAATACCAAGCTGATGCACATTGCATACTTCAATTAGGGGAATGTTGAGCTGTAGCTGTTTCAATTAGAAGACTGGTGGGGGAAATGAACAAAGTAAGTTGTAGGGAATTTGGGGTGTAAATCTTACTTCTGGGATAACCATTAAAAACATTGTGAGGAGGACTAGGGTTTGGGCTTTCTTTTGTTCCTTGCTAGCGTCCAGTATCTCAATAACCCCTGAAGCATAGTCAGAATTTGTTAAATGTTTTTAATTAATTAATTATATTAATTATAGTTCACAAAATGATTGCTTAAAATATAACTGATATGTATTTCTTTCCAATTATAAGAGTAGAAAAAATTCTAGATGTAGACTAATTACTATAATTTCTCTTAATCGCTTCCTTATTGTTCTGATGATTATGCATTCAGATTAAGTTTGAATAAAATGTCAAGCAGGATAATTTTTCAGTAGAAAAACTATATGCATAAAATCATGGTTGTTAAATCATAAATCATATCATCTGCATAGAATCTCGATGTATAACTTGATTTTCCAAAGTTCTTTGACTCATAAATTTACCCTGTAGATGTTACTTACTGATTATCTTTCTACTCCCTCCTCTAATTTATCTTTCTTTCAACAAATGCTCCTGGCATAGTCAAAATTGCTCACAACTTTGATCTTCCATTAGTTTTAATTATTATCTCTATTATATTATCAAATGCAAATTAATTCAACTTTCAACATCAAAAGATCTCAAGCTAAGCGAATCATCATCTTTCTAAGTCTGGTCACCATCTAGAGCAGTTAATTCTCTCTACAATTAGAAAACACCAGTAACAGCCTCAAACCATCCATATCATCTCTGACTATTCTTCAGTTCTTCTCACCATATAGGTCATCAAGTTTTAACGAGTCTGTTTAAAGAATATATTTCAAACCAATTGCATCATTGATATTTTCCAGTTATTGGTTATGGTTAGACTTTCATCATCAAACAATTTCTCTCTGGGAAACATTTACAGGGAACTATCCCTCACAATTCTAATGCCACTCACTATTCTTTTCAAGATCCCTAAATGTACTTTCCCTGAACGGACACATGCTATTTCTCAGTTCAGAATCATTTCACAAATCTCCAAGTGACTGCAGAAGTAAACTTATTATTGGAATCAAGGGTCATCATAAGTAAGTCACTGTACATCCTTGCAACCTACAATTTTCTGCTTGCTTATTGCACATCCATAATTATTAAGGAAAAAAATCAATTTTCTTTAAGTTGATTCTGTCTGAGGGTGGCCTCATGCATCAATAAACAGATGCAAACAAACTCTTCGTGCCATCCAATCAATAATCAACATCCATGGGAACAACAATAAAGAATTCAAATGATAAATTGCAGTGAAGGCTTCTGTAGGAAAATCTTAAAAAGGCAAATATGTCACTTTGATGATTAAGGGATGCCTGACTCAAACCTTGGCACTTTTCAATCATTTCACATGCATATAAGTTATGTACATTATAAAAAGCAGAGCAAAGAATAATTTGCATATCTCAATTATAAAGAATAATGAATAGACCAGGTACTTGTGGAAGAAAGAAGAAATCAATTTCAGAGGAAGTCAGTCATAAACTCTTACAAATGACAATGGTGAGACTTCGTCTTGCTTACTTTGGGCACATTGTTAGGAGAGATCTGTCTCTGACGGACATCATGGTAGAGTGTCACCTTTAATCAGATTGATAGACACAATGGCTGCAGCAGTGGGAACAATCATATAGAAAATCATCAGGTTATTGCAAAACTATGCAACCTTTTACTTTGTTATACATAAGGTCTCTATAAATAGGAAGTATCTCAATGGGGACCAATAACAGCAGGATCCATATTTCTAGACATCCATATTTCCTGTGACATGACCTGCACAATATTATGCTCTTTTGTTGTTGGTTTAATAGCTTGATAGGTCCTCCTTGCCATTACTTTCAGTGATTCCAACTCATCTTTCAAGGTTCAGATCAGACACTCTTTCTGGTTTTTTTTTTTAACTCTTTTTTTCTTTTTTTTTTCTACCATAATCCTAAACCTAACTGACATTACTTTCTTGTGTTAACATTTTACCCAGTGATTTATGTTTCTTGGATCTGTACATAGGTACCCTGGTGGTGTAATGGTTGTGCGTTGGGCTGCTAGCTGCAAGGTCAGTAATTCAAAGCCCAGTGATGCTGCCTGAGAAAGACAGATGCTTTCTTCTCCCATAGAGAATCACAGTTTCAGAAGCAGGGCAGCTCTACTCATTGCTGTAGGCACTCTCTGTGGCAGAATTGATGCTGTGGCAGTGAGTGAGATAGGGTCACTCTGACTCCTCATTGACTTGATGGCAGTGAGGTGTTTCTGTACCTAAAAATTTCCTATAACCCTACCAAATTCAGACCATAAAATCATAATGCTTTCACAATTACTTAGTTCAAGGCAGACTCCCTTTTGTGACTCAACTGATGCATATTGGTGATTACTGTGAGAATAAACATCACATGAATGAAGCCAAAAATAGTTAAAAGCATTTTATACACCTCCAAAGAACATTAATTACAGGCTAAAGGTGAAAACATTTAGCTCAAGGGATGTAGAAATAATCATAACTCAATTGCCTGCAAGTTGTTAAAGAAGAAATGGAAACCTGGTTTTCATGTCATTGTGTTGACTCTACTTTGATATTTAAGTCTGGATTTTTCATTCTGAAGGCTAATGATTGGGCTGCTACCTGGAAGCTTGGCAATCCAAACCCACCAGCAACTCACAGAAGAAAGATGTGGAAGTCTGCTTCGATAAGGGTTGCAGCCTTGTAAAACCTTCAGGGAGCTCTGGCATATCTTATAGAGCCATTTTGAATTAGAATCCATGCCAATGGGAACATTCATTCCTTTGAAATTAAAACAGTGTATCCTCTGAATATACTTTGATTAGTTTATGTCTGTTATGGTGTCATTTTTTCATACTGATTCTACCAAAATGATCCCCGTTTTACTTTGTTTTCAATTAACAGTGCACCTGGATTCCAGCTTGACATGAAATGTTTAGAAGCAAATGTATTGTCAAGGTTATGCCTTGTCTATCATATAAAATAATAATAATACATAATACTAGTTATTAATTAGTAGATGGCATTTTTCTTGGCTTAATTCATACAGTTTCTTCCCATTCTGTGGTGTAGATATTATTTGGACATTTATAATACCCATAAGCATTTTGAAATGGCATTTTAAAAAATCTGAACCTTCAATTGCTAGTACAAATATAAGGTGATAAGTTTAATTTGTTATTAAGGAAACCACAATAAACTAGATAAATAAAAGGAACCAACAGTATCAACAAATGTCGATGATCATGTGAACTTCCATTGTTTCCTAGACTGCAATAAAAAGATAACACAAAGTGATGTGCTTTTTAAAAATCCTTTTATTGGGGGCTCATGAAACTCATCACAATTCACTCATAAGTCCATTGTGTTTCCAGCACATCTGTACATCCACCGCCCTCATCGTTCTCAACATTTGCATTCTATCTAAGCCCTTGACATCAGCTCCTCATTTTTTGCCTCCCTCCCTGCAACCACTCATAAACCCTTGATAATTTATAAGTTATCATTACTTTATCATAGTGTATACTGTCCAATAACTTCCTTCACCCACCTTCCCACTGTTCGTACTCCAGGGCAGGAGTTATATGTAGATCTCCATAATTGGTTCCTCCTTTCTACCCCATCTTCCCTCCACCCTCCTGATACTGCCACTCTTATCACTGGTCCTGAAGGGATCATCTGACCTGGATTCCCAATATCGCCTATCTGTGTCAGTGTGCATCCTCTGGTCCAGCCAAAGTTGTAAGATAGAACTGGGATCATGACCGTGGGAAGGAGAAAGCATTGAAGGACTAGAGGAAAGTTGTGTGTTTTGTGGTGAGCTTCTAAGAGTAAGAAATCTGGAAGCAAAGAATTCTAATTAGGGTAGTGGCCTGGGGATTCCTTCTGTTGCCTCTTCTTAACTCTTTCCTAATGTTTGGTTTTGTCAGCAATTCTTGCCATTACTTTATTGTTTATAGATATGTCTTCACATGGTGACTTCCCTGTGCATACACCTCTGCCTTCATGCCTGTTCTCCTCTTTTACAATGCACATATTATAAGAAAATTAGGGTGCAAGCTACTCTAGCATTCCCAATTTGGCTTAAATGGAACATGTTTTTTTTTTAATTCCATTTCCAAGCAAGGTCACATTCACAGGGATAAGAGTTAGGTTTTTACCGTATCTTTGGGGTGAGAAAATTCCATTCAAAGATGGATGAACCAAAATTCTCAGGCACTTCTAGAGGTAGAACAATTGGAAAGTCACTCTGAAATATTTTTGGACGAATCAACTAAGCCTCCCCTTTTGCAATAATCTAGAGGTGGAGAAGACCAGTCAAACTCACCCTGAACTGCTTTTAAATCGAAGATAGACTTTAAAGGTTTGCAAAACTATTATAATTATCTTGTTACAATTGACAAAGAATAGAATTAAATAATTTTCTGAAATGATTGGGATAGTCAAGGGAGTATAGGGACTGGTGATTCATAAGAACTTTGGTGTATTTTAAGTAGCTGGAAATCATGACTATGAAAGCATCTTTCAGTGGTGGTCCCTCAGTAGGCATATGGTGAACATTGTTATAGAGCAAGAGAAAAACTCGGATTCTTAGCACTATGGTGATCCACAGGGCAAATTACTCACATGTAACATACTGGAGAGAGAGCTAAGATGCACTCCCAAACATGCCCAATCCACTCTTGCTCCAAAGGAATATCTGAGGAGGAAGATAATTAGCCTTTAGATAGTCTTTTATCCAATCAACATCAAACTAATAAATCTACTCATGCCCAGTTGATTTTGACCTATGTTGACCAATCAGTGAGTCCTATGCTAGTTATCTTGGAGTTATTGTATTTAAAGTGTATGCATTCATTTATAAAGGAAAATTAGTTCCTCACAAACTTTAAAGAGAATAATTTTATTGGGGACTCTTACATCTTTTATAACATTCCATTCATCAATTGTATCAAGCATATTTGTACATATTGCTATCATCATTTGCAAAACATTTTCTACTTGAGTCCTACTCACAAACTTTTAATAGAAGTGAAAATTAGGACATTTAGGGGTTAAAATGGTAAAGCCTTTCCAAATTAAAAATTCCTACATGTTAAGTAAACAATGACCAACTTCATATCCTATTCTATAGAAATGCTACTATGTGATTAAATAGAGAAATACAAGATATAAAGGTATTCATGGTAGCATAATTTATATTAGCAGTACTTTAGAGACAGTGTTTATTTATTGGGAATAGTAAGTAATTTAAATGGAATATTTAACCTGTAGACACAGTAACTGGGTTAATAATTTCTTAGGTTTATGAGGGATGCAGTCGTGGCTAAATGGGAAGCTAATGAGTACAAGAGTGAATAATGTATTCTACAGTTGATTATTCTTGCACAATTCTGTTCAAGGTATTTAACCATTGAATTGTATGCTATATGAATTATATGTCAATAAAATATATTAATATACAAAGATATAATAAATTAAAAATAAAATTCTTGTCTTCCCACATAACTTTAGTGCTATGGCTGGACATCTGATGTGACTTGGTCCAATGAGGTATAAAAGGGTGGTCATTAGGCACTTTCTGAAAGTGCATTTTCCTTCCCAGTACAACTGCTGATCCTTTCCTTATTTGCCTATCATAACGGATCTGCGTGCTAGTCTGGACAATCTAGGAAAAAATCCACAGACACGCAGGTGTACAAAAGAGAGCTTTATATAAAGGGTACGTGTACTTTAAGAAAGCATCCCAACCCAGTGCTGTCCAAACCCAATCTGACACCAATCTAAAAAGTTTTCCTCAATCTCACAAAACACAAGCAAAGATGCCAACTGCAGGAGGAAAGTCAAATCAGTGAGCATCTCGGTGCTGGGATGGGTCTCCACGTGGCTGCTCCAGCACCCAGGACTGCAGCGGGGTAGACCCACGTGGTTTCTCCTCAGCAATATCTTGCAGGAATTGATCCTTGCCAGATGAAACAGGGAACTGGCTAAGGCAGCTGCACCCTGGCCCCACCCTCAGAAAGTAAGAGACTGGAGAAGTATCACGGTGAGGTTCACTGAGCATCTCCACCTGCTGTGTAAAGTGAGGGAATGTTCATGTTGTTATAGTGAAGCAACAGACAGGAGGTAAAACACTATAGGCTAACTATGGTATAGTGAAAAGAAGGAAAAGCCTGAGAGAGCATTGAGAAGAGTTATGGTTCAGGCTTAGTCTTCTTGCTGTGCTACAAAGGGGCCCTAGTGGCGTAGCGGCTGTGGTTTGGGTTGTTAATCATAAGATCAGGTTACCTGCCCACTGTTTTCTCCCAGAAATATTTACAGCCTCAGAAACTCTAAGGAGTCATTCTATTCTGTCCTACAAAGACAATGTGAGTCAGAATGGCATCTATTGTAGTTATTTGAGATCTAGAAGATTCTGCTAGAAGATTCTGATCAAATGCAACTTAGGGTTGGCTTCTGTTAGATGAAGTACTATGGGGTTTCTTCATTAAAAAGTTATGAAATGATATTTTTTTTAAATTCAAAGTAGAAACATGGATGCAAACAAACTTAACATAACAATAAAGCAAAAGCAGGAGAGGGTATAGTGTTAGGAGGTGGTAAAGAATTCATTGGTGGTAAAGAATTCAAATTGAAGAATTTGCCAGCATATTTAAAAATCCTGTTTTTCATGGAATTTCCTGTTTTCTGACCCAACAGATTACAGGGGAACTTTCCACTGAGGTTTTCGCTGCTACAGCCCACATGGAGCTAAATCACCACATCTCTTTGCCAGGGAGGAACACTGGGTTCAAATTCCTGACTGTTTACCAGTCAAGCACTGCACTGCCAAGACCCTTGATACCAGAGCATAAAGAAAACAAAAATTATTTTAATTTCATGAATAAGCAGATTCATAATAAACAAACCCAAAAGTGAAGCTGTCAGGAGATTTATTTCACATGGATCCACAATCAACACCTGTGGAAGCAGCAGTCAAAAAAATCAAAGCATGTTGTGCATTTTGTCAAATTGATGGCAAAAGAGTTCTTGAAACTGTTAAAAAGCAAAGATGTTAATTTGGGGACTAAAGGGCCCCTGCATCAAACCAAGGCTTCTCAATAAAGTGGCATGCTTGCAAAACCTGGACAAAGAATAAGGAAGACCAAAAAAAAAAAAAAAGGATTAGTACATTTGAACTATGGTGTTGGTAAAAAATAAATTCTATAATGGGCTGCTGGAAGAATAAGTAAATATGTCTTTGAATAAGTATGGCTAGAGAGTTACTTGGTAGCGAGGATGAAAAGAACATCTCACATCCATATTATCAGGTGGGGATAGACCATGGAGAATGACGTCAAGCTGGATGAAGACAGTCAGTAAAAAAGAAAAGACTCGCAATGAGATGGCCTAAACAAATACACTGTCTCAGGTATAGCAGGGGTGCTCAATGGGTCACAACCCCATTGCGGGTTATACAACCCTTTCACAGGGGTCACTGAAGACCATGCAAAAACATACATTTCCGATGGTCTTAGGAACCAAGACACTGCTCCTCTGTCTACAGGCAAGTTCACTCACATGCAGATACACCCACATAGGAGTGGCCGGAGTGAAGACCATTACCCATGCTACATCATGCTTCAAGACAAAATTTCAGCTATTTGTCATCAGAAATAAGTATTTCACAGTATATAATTATACATATTTTAGGGGATTCATCACTATGCTTTAATATGTCTAATTTCTAACAATAAAAATATAGCCTGCATATCAGATGTTTACATTAATATTCATAACAGTAGCAAAATTATAATTATGAAGTAACAAATAATATAATTAATTTTATATTGGGGGGGTGTCACCACAACATGAAGAACAGTTAATACTGTTACAGCATTAGGAAGGCTAAGAACCACAGATTTTAAGGGTAATGTTTTGTTGTATATAAGAGAGTGATGAGTCAGATTTAACTCAATGGCTCCCATTGTCAGGAGTTATTTGAAAAGCACTCCAGGATCTCTGTTATGCTTTCTTTTTTCTCTTACTGATATGTGAGGGTGACATTTAGTATTCCCTTATGGATAGCTGAGGGGAAAATCCTCTTTTCTTGCATTTTTCTTCAGTTTGATTAGCATAATCCACAAATCACACACTTCAACCATGCAGTCACATCAGGAAGAGTTTCACAATCATCACCACAATCAATTTTAGAACATTTTCTTCATTCTTCTACTAATCATTTTTAGCTCCCCATTTTGCCCCAACTCCCACTGCCATACCTCCAAAGAACCATTAATCCAGTTACTATTTCTATAGATTCATTGATCCTGGATTTCATATATAAAAAAAAAATCCTTTAATTATGCTTATGATCCCATTTCCCATCCCTCTCACTCTTCCACTCAGCTCAGCCTCCTAAGTCTACTAGCAGTTGCCCAAACACACCAAGCACATGTTTTCCTTAGAACAGTTAGTTCTCAGCCTGTGGGTCGCTACCCCTTTGGGGGTCGAGCCACCCTTTCGACAGGGATTGCCTATATTTCCTGTAGTCTTAGGGACCAAGACACTACTCCTCTAACCATCTCCACGCAGCCATACCCATATACAAGCATCGGGTGTGATGATATCATCATGCCAACCCCATCCCATACAACTCCATACAAATACAAGTGTATGTGACAGGGTTGGAGTCATAATGTACTTATATGGACCAGCCACACATGTGTAAAGAGCAGCTATTGTACAGAAAGCAGCTGTTGTGTTGCAAGGAGCTACTCTGTTAAAAGCAGCTGCTGTGTTGAAGTCAGCAGTACTGGAGAAAAAACATTTCATGAATTATAATTACTGGGCAAATATAAAATCATGTATGGTAAAATCAACAACTACTTGATATATATACACCATGGGAACTTAATCTGGATGCTAACTGGTAATTTTATATTCAGCTATGTTTAATGTGAATATTGCCCAGTTGTGATAGTAACAGTTTAAAAAAAATAACACAGAGAATGCTAAATTATAGGAAACTTTAATGAACTGTACTGACGACTATGCCATGTATCATCTTTTGTATTATTAAAGATATTGTTATAGACTATTCTCATTAGCAAACCATCCCATGACAATGGATTGTATAACAAAAGAATGTTAAAAAAAGAAATATAGTGAGGGTTTTCTACACTATGTTTTTTTCCTCAATAATTACAGCAGGCATTGAGAAACCACAATGTGTTATTTGTTGTGAAGTTCTATCAGCTGCATCTATGAAGCCAAACAAACTAAAATGCCCTTTTGACAGCAAGCATCTGAGCTTTGTTGACAAGAATATCAACTATTTAGGAAGCAAAGCTGATAGACTCAAGAAAGTCAGACTTACACTGGTGGCAAGTACCACAAACAAAACATAGCAGCCATTGAAGCTTTATATTTGGTGGCATTCAGAATCGTCAGAGAAACCTCACCATTATTGAAGATTTACTGTTGCCAGCGGCCAGAAACATTGTTCGAGTTATGATCAGAGATGAATTTGTTATGAAATTGAGTGCAATTTCCTTATCTAACAACATTGTCCACAGGTGAATAGATAGCTTTGATCAAGTAATCCAGAAAATTAAATCTGCTACACTTCCAATATTTAGCATTCAGCTTGATGACTCTACAGACATTGCAAACTGTCCACAGTTATTGGTTCACATGAGGTATTTTAATGAAGGCAACTTTAAAGATGAATTTCTTTTGTGCAAACCTCTTGCAATGACAACTATTGCACTTGATGTATTTGACAAAGTGGTTCATTTCTGAAAGAACATAAAATCTTTGGGGAAAAAGTTTGTGGTGTTGGCACAGATGTGCTCCAGCTATGGTAGGATGTCAATATGGATTTCAACATTTAGTACTGAATGAGTCACCAAAATTCATTGGAACTCACTGTATGATCCATCGGCAAATATTAACAACAAAAACGCTGCCATAAGAGTTAGGAGAAGTAATGAAAAGCATCATAAGTTCTGTCAATTTTGTAAACGTGAGCACTTTGAACAGTCAACTGTATTTGCAGCTGTGCAATGAGTTGGGTGCACTGAATAATGCTCTGCTATTTCACACTGAAGTGAGATGGTTGTCGATAGGAAACGTTTTAAAATGTATTTTTGAGCTTTGTGATGAACTCAAACATTTTTTTAATCAGTAAGCAGATGGCCATTTGAAACACTGTGATAAAAGAGCACTCAAAAATAGCTTACTTGGTGGACATATTTCCCATCTTGAATGAGTTAAATGTATCACTGTAAGGACCAAGTGCAACATACCTCCATTCTTCTAAAAAGATCTGATAACTCCAAATGAAACTTCAGCTTTGGAAAAAAGAATTAGTGAAAATAAAATTGACATTTTGCCTACCTTATGTGCTTTCCGTGAGGAACATGACATTGAACAAGACAAAAAGATTACAATGATAATTTCTATGAAAGAACATTTGCACACGTTTACAGATGAAATTCCATCTTACTTTCCAAATCTACCTGACATCCCATTTGCACTTGCCAGAAGCCCATTCACAAAGCTGAAGAATGTTCCTGAGACAGCACAAGAGGAGTTCATTGAATGTATTAGCAGCATTGCCACAAGAACTCTTACAAATGCCAGTTACGAAATTCTGAATCAAGTGTTTGCAGTCATGCACTACTCTGTCTGAGACTGTGTTGTATTTTCTTCTTCCATTTTCAAAAACATCTTTTTGAAACCAGGTTTTCCAGCTTGTTGGTTATCAAGTCTGAATACAGAAGTAGACTTGTTGTAGAAGATGACTTTTGTTGTGCTCTTGTAAAGACTGCCCCTAAAATTTTTGATCTGGTGAGAAAGAAGCTATCTCAACATTCACACTGATGTTGGCATTTAAAGCAGACTGTCACAAAATGTAGCAATGTATTTTGCTTTTGTTATATTAAGACTGTTACCCATGCTAAACCATGCTTCAAGACAAAATTTCATTTGTTATCAGAAATAAATATTTCCCTATGTATAATTAAATATTGTTTTATGATTAATCACAAATGTTCAATTTCATTATGTTCAATTTGTAGCAATGAAAATATATCCTGCATATCAGATATTTACATTATGGTTCATAACAGTAGCAAAATTATAGTTATGAATTAGCAAGGAGAATACTTTTATAGTTGGGTGTCACCACAACATGAGGAACTGTATTAAAGGGTTATGGCATTAGAAAGGCTGAGAACCACTGCCTTAGAGCCTCTACCATTAACTACTATATCTGCATCCTAATTTCCTTAGATCTGTGCTCAAATGCCATCTCACCAGAGAGAACTGTTCTGCTCACAGCTCTACATAAAGTAGCAACAATTCTACATCCCCTCACCGTGATTGACAGTATATATGTCATTTAAAAGATATATTCATCAGTTACATTAGCCAATCAGATGTAGATTCTATAGAGGAGCAGCTTTCCATCTTTTTTTATTATTGTTGTATGTGGGACGAAGACAGGACTTTTCCACATCATATACTCTAGAATATTAAGTGATGGATTTACCAGCATTTGAAGCTGACTAAGCTAGCTATTCCCCCTGATGCTCCCAGTTATCTGAGGACTCTGCATGACTCAAGTTAGGATAGTGAACTACTTCCCTCGAGGTCTATGGGTGGGATTCAAGAGTCATTGTCAATGACCCCTAACAATATAGACCTGTTCACCTGCCCCTGGGAGTCTGAAGTCTTTCCTTATCACATTCCTCTCCTCTTAGTTATGAGTCATCTTTAAGCTATTATCGTTTATAGCCCTTAAGACAGCCCCCGCTCGTGGCGTGTCCTGACCAGACACTAGAGAAATTATTTGTCCCCTGTAAGGCTACTTAAACAGGGAAAATTAATGTTCGCCACCCTTGCTACTGACCCTTGCTTCTGGGTCACTCCTGCCTGCCTCCCTTCTGTCCCTGAGCGCCGGATGCTCTTGGCTCCCCACCCTCATCATGTAAGCTCCCTCTCCATCTCCACACAGACCACCACACTGGGCGGAGGTGAGCATGTTACTCTGATGTTATGTATGTCTGACTGTTATTGTTACTTTCTCTCTCTGTGTCATCATCTCTATATCGGTATTATAATAAATAATAATTATCGCTACACAACTGCCTGTTGAATCTTTGCTGTGGGCATATCAGAGGATTGATCATCCCCTGATAGTTGTATATAGCATTATCCTCAATACTTTAAACTATTTCCTTGAATTGTATAATAAGTGTATAATAATATTTTGAAGGAACTAACAATAATTATTAAAGCCACAAATAATCTCCAATATATCCAAATGCATATTATTCTACTCAGCCGAAGCAAAGTTAGATCAGTGAGGAAAAACAAACATCTCTGCACAAATAAAGGACAGAAAGTTCTTAAGACACTTGGTCCATCTTCCTCTTGCTACAATCAAAACCACAGTGTCAACAGACTCTTCTCCCCTCAAAAATATCTCTTCTCAAAAATGAAAATTTCTGGCACGTAATCCAAACCCTCATCTAAGAGCCATTATTTGTTAAGGCAAGTCCCTTCTCCATGCTCATCTTCATGAAGAGATCACTGAAGAACTGAAGATATGGGTCTTATAGCAAAGTGCTAGGCATCAGATGATGCCCGGCTATCAAAAGGATAGTATTTGGGGTCTTGAAGACTTGTCTTAAAATAGACTAATGAAAAAAATTAAAACGGGCCAATGAGGCTTTCAGTAAAACCACAAGAAAGAAGCAAACTAGTGTGCGTCATACAGGACTTGTAAATAATAGAACCCAACACATAGGAAGGATTGATGTCCGAGCTTACTCTCTGAACACCTGATTTACAGGCAGCAATGGCAGAGCTCAGGTGGTGTAGTGGTTATGAGAAGGGCTGCAATCTGCATAGTGGGCAGTTTGAAACCACCAGCAGTTTAGTGGGAGAAAGACAGGGCTTTCTGCTTCCAGAAATGGTGACAGCCTCACAAAGCCTCAGGGGCTGGTTGTGAGTCAGCATTGACTTGAAGGCAGTAAGTCTGGTTTTAGATTTCATGATGGCTGATAGTGAAAACCCGTATAATGGATTAGGGACCCTCCCATGGATTTAACTTCAAGTGAAGTCCCTCTAAGTGCAGTCCATGGATCCGAATATCCTTCTTAAACAGAATGCATTATAATTTTCATTATGGAGGATGTAGTTAGGGTAAAATTCAATTGCTTCTCATTTGATTTCTCTTTGACACAATTTAAATTATTTCCGTTTTTAATATTTTCTGCTTTCTTTTTAATAAAGGATTTCCATTGTTTTATTTTGACATTATTGCTATTTTCTCTTTGTTGTAATGTGTTTCTTTTTGGGTTTTATATGAATTCATGTATAGGAAATCCAGCATAGGCAAATGTCTATAGATAATAACAGGAATAATAATTATATACGGGCAAGGCAGGGAAGTTGGAGGAAACAAAGTTAGCAATAATTAGTACAGGATAGAATAAAATGTTCTAAAATTGATTGTGATGATGATTACACAATGATTTTTAATATAATTAAGCTATGCTGAACCCTGGTGGCATAAGTGGTTGAGTGCAGAACTGCAGCTCGTGGGCTTGGTGGTTCAAATCCAGCAGCGGCTGGGTAGTGCCCATGACAACCAGAGGCAGTGATGCCCACAAAAAATATAATTAAGCTATTAAATTGCAAGGTATGTGAATTATATATCAACAAAACTATTTAAGCATTTTAATGAAGAAACTTTTGGGGGGTTTCTTTAAGCTTATTTAATATTTGAACTCTTATTTTCTATTTTCCCACATCTCAGAAAACAGCAAGATTTTAGATGACCAATCTTTTGTTCCAGAAACATACAGCCTTATCAGCCTTAACATAAAAGAGCTATTTTACAAAGGTACATCTTGATAATTAGAACAATAAAGTCAGGCATTTCAAAATGTGATCAGTAAAAATACATGATTATTAATAAAGTTTTTTGTTTTAAAGATAGTTCCAGATTTTCTTTTTAAAAAGCAACTTCTGTTAAAGAGTATATGATTGTATGGTGAACAAGGAAAATAAAATATTCTAGTAGGAAGAGACTTATTGAAAACAACCCACAGTGTGCACAAGACAGTTCCCGTGTGTGCAGTACATCTGTGTAGCAGTTGGCGCCTGGAAATGGAAAGGAAGCCTTCCCTCAAGGAGGTACACTTTTTTCCTACCAATGTATGACCCAGTACCAGGAATTGTTCTAAAATTGACTGTGATGATTATTACACTACCCAATGCTCAAGCCATTGAGTCATAGGACATGTGAATTATGTCAATAAAACCACTAAATTTTAAAAAATCACTATAGTCCTTAACATCTACATAAAATTATTCTGTTATGGGTTTTAAATATCCATTATTCAAACCCAAAATTACCTCTTTCACTCCTTGTATATATTTTGGCTCTTCTTTTTGATACTAGGCTCCTGAGGCAATAAAAAGCTTTGCTCTTTTGGAAGGGAGATGGGCCTCTGGACTCACAGATATTTCAGGGGGTGGGGAAGAGAACTTTATAAGACATCCAAGTTATATTCAACTACATATGTAATCACATAGTTATTCAATTGATTTCTAATGTGGGCTTCCAATACGTCCAGCATGGGCATATACGTATATGTATATGTCCAGTATGTTGGGCATATACTGAAACCAGTACAGAAAGGAGATTATCAGAGAGCTAGAAGAAAGAAGGAAAGGTAGAGAAGGAAAAACAAACAATAGAGGTATATAATGAGCAGTTAGAGTGCTGCAAAGAACAATTAGGAGTCTTAGCTGCTGGGACCTTTGGGTATTTCCCAAAGCACACCTCTGAATCTTCCCACCCATGAATCTACCAATTTCTACCATAGCCAAGGGAGGAATGGTTCGTGATATTGTATATGTGAATTTCCTGGTGATATGGCCTGATCTCTACACATCTGAGAGTGCTTTCCCATCTGGGAAAGCCTCCAACAGTTCTTCCACTGGATGCCACAGCCCTGAGAAGCAAGTCTGAGGAACAACTACTTCTCAGAGAGTCAGCAACAGTTTCTGTCCCAGGGCGTCAGACATCTTTGCTAGGTACAAAGAAGGTAAACGCCAAGGAGCACATCAAGGAATGAGAGAGGCTTAGTTGTTGTTAGGGATTGTTGTGTCAGTTCTGACCCAGAGCCACCTCCTGTACAGCAGAACAACGCACTGCGCAATGTCCTTGCCTTGCCTGTGTCCTTCTTACAAACATGGCCACTGTCTGAACCTGCCAGCTGCTCATCAGAAGCAAGGTGAGGCTGTCTGCTTCTGGAAAGAGTCACAGCCTCCAAACCTTCATGAAGCACTTCTGCTCTACCTTGACTAGTTTCCGGGACAAGGGGTATTTTGTTGCTGCTGTGCCAGTCCTCCTCATTGACCTTCAGTACCTCCTGGTATTGATTCTCACTTTACCAAATGTGATGTCATTCTCCAAGGATTGGTCGCTGCTGACAACATGTCTAAAGTACATACGATGAAGTGTCACCATCCTAATGTCCAGAGAGCATTCTAACTGTATCTCTTCCAAGGCACATTTGCTCAATTGTCCACAAATCATAATTCAAAGACTCAGTTCTTCTCAGATTCCTTATTTTGTGCTCATTTTTCCACACATATGAGGTCACTTACAATACTGTGGTCTGAATATTTTGCTTTTTAGCACATTGAAAAGGTCTTTTGCAGTAGATTTGTCCAATGTACTACATTGTTTGATCTCTTGTGGATCCAGGTAGACTCACAGCTTCAATCTTTTCTATGTAAATCATCATGTTGTTTGTTGGTCCATTTGTGAGGATGTTTATTTTCTCTATATTTTGAGGTGCAATTCATATATTTATTCTTATCAGTAAGTGCTTTAAGCCATCTTTGTTTTCAGCAAGCTAGGTTAAGCCACTGACAATATTGAAGATTTCCAATGGACCTTTCTCCAATGTCCATGCCTTGCTCTTTATATAATCCAGTATTTTAGATGATTTCCTCAAATATGAATTGAAAAGAAAATATGGTGAAAAGATACGACCCTGATGTACAACTTACTCTATTTAAACCATGCATATGCCCTTCGTTCTATTGGCCTCTATTAAGTTTCCACATGCTCACAACTAAGGTCCTGAAATCTTCATTTTTCACAAACCTTAGTTTATTACAATCCAGTTAAATGCCTTTTTTAACACCATGAATTAAACACCATCTGAATTAAACACCATGAACATCTTTCTGGTTTTCTCTACTTCCAGCCAACAGCCATCTGACATAAACAATGATTTCACTCATTCCATGTCCTCTTCTGAATATAACTTGAAATTCTGGCAGTTCCTGTCTATATATTACTGCAACTGTTCCTTAATTATCTTCAGCAAAATGTAACTTGTGTATGCTATTAGTGATATTGTTTGATAATTTCTGCATTTTGTTGAATCATTTCTTTCTTTGAAATAGTCACAAATATGGATCTAGTCCAGATGGTTGGCAAGGTAATTCTCTTCCAAAATATCTTGGCATCCATGGTGACAAAATAGCACCTTCAGTTCTGCCTAGGTTTGCTGAAATATTTCAAATGATGTTCCATCAATTCCTGGGCTCTTTTTTCTGACAATATCTTCAATATGGTTTCTTAAGCTTTAAATGCCAGTGTCTTGTTTTGGTCTTAATCGCACCCTTCTTCCTGAAATAGTTGACCACATGTGTATGTGTCTGTGTTTTGTGTGTATTTATTGTATGGAGTCTCTGAGTGGTGCATATGGGTAACACGTTTGACTGATATTTGAAATGTCAGGTGTTCGAGTCCTTGAAATGAAACAAAATAAAAACCCTTACTGGCCATCCATTAAAACTTGACGTGATTGAAATTTGGAATGATGTATGTGTGAAATCCCAACTCACGATAATAAAAGAAAACCCCTGTGGAGTTCACTTCTTCTCAGATACACAGAGTTACCACAAGTAACTCTACATTGCGTTGTTAAGTACTGTCAAGTTGGTCCTACCCCATGGCGACCCCACCTCCAACAGAAGGAGGCAGGATCCTGTTCTACTCCTACATAACCGTGGTCTCCTTTGAGTGAGCCGTCCTTGCAGCCACTGTGTCAATGCATTTTATCCAGGGTCTTCCTCCTTTTCATTGTCCCTCAGCTTTACCAATCATGATGTCTTTTTTATGGGAGGGGGGGGGGCATCACCATCCTCTGGTGGTTGTGGGAGCTACCCAGCGCCGTTCCTGAGAGCCGCCGCTGGATTTGAACCACCAAGCCCGCGGGCCGCAGTTCCGCACTCACCCACTTACGCCACCGGGACTCAGCGCCACTCATAATGTCCTTTAGAGTAGTTGGTTTCTTTTGAAAACATGTCCAAAAGGCTAACGCTGAAATCTACTCACCCTCACTTCTAAGGAGCATTCTAGCTGTGCTTCCCCTAAGACAGATTTGTTTGGGCTTTTTTGTTCGTTTCCTTTTTGTTGCAGCTCATGGTAATGGCAACATTCTTCACCAGCACCACAATTCAAGTGTATAAATTCTCTTTCAGTATTCCTCATTCAATGCCCGACTTTCCCATGCATGTAGCAATTAAAAATACCATGGTTTGGGTTAGGCACGCCTTCCTCTTCAAAATGACATCCTCACCCGGCAACACATCTTATACAGCAGATTTAGACAATGCAATTCCACATTTGATTTCCTGACTGAACTTTTCTGAGTACTCATTGTGGAGCTACACAAGAGGAAAATTTTGACAACATCAATCTTTTTATTATGATCTTGCCGATTGGTCTAGTTTCTTTAAATGGAGTTGGAATCCATAAGGCTGTGCGACTTGATTTTCATCAGCAAGTGTTTCAAGTCTTCCTCCTTCTTAGGAAGCAATGCTGTATGATTTGCATATAATAGCTTCTTAATAAGCCTCCTTCTAGACCTCGTTCCTCATTTTCCACCGAGCCCAGCTTCTAGTGCAAACAGAACACAAGAAGGTTGCATGGTTGAAAAACAGGAAAGGAGTGCATCAGAGTTGTTTCTTGTCATCATCCTGATTTCATCCGTAGGTTCATCAGATGCTCTGAAAACTTCATGGTATCGTATTTGATTTATGTGTGCATGTATGGGCTTTTTTGTTCGTTTCCTTTTTGTTGCAGCTCATGGTAATGGCAACATTCTTCACCAGCACCACAATTCAAGTGTATAAATTCTCTTTCAGTATTCCTCATTCAATGCCCGACTTTCCCATGCATGTAGCAATTAAAACTTAACAGATAGTGAAAATAAGGAGATTTGTTTTCCTTCTCTGTCATTGCACACATGGGGTCAGTGTGAACAAATAAGTAATTTCTGTCACCATGGCAGAAGTATCTGTGATTAAGAGTGAATGAGAAAATCACAGTGAGGAGTGGGGAGCTGTGTGACAGAGGAAGTCCTCGCCTGGTGCAGATGCAAGTTTATCATCACTAAAATGTTGATGGTCTGAACTGACCCAGTAGCACCGTGGTAGGAAGATTTGGTGACCATCTTCTGACCAGACTCCAGCCTCAAAAAAATCAGGGAAATGTGGCCACATGGGGGGGGTGCCACAAATAAAAATCACTGGGAAGGAAAGCGATCCTCATTTTGTTTATGCTGTGGTTTTTATTACAAAGAAGAGAGAAAAAAAAGAAAGAAAAAAGATCCTTAGGGGAATCTAAATGCATCCTTCAGTGGAAACTCCTATAAGGGAAAGAATATTACAAACAATGAAAAGAACTGGAAATAAAATTAAGCAGTACTTGAGGCTTCAGGCAAGAGGGAGAGGGTCCCTCCCCCCATCCCATATTCTTTCTCTCCGTTTTAGGAATATTGACTACCATTAGACTAGAGAAAGTTTGGATTTCATGCCTCCCATCCCTGACATTTTACCCCAGCTTCTTTCTCCCCAAAGATTCAAAGTTAGTGGGAATGGCAAATGGAATATCACTTGACTTAAATTCAGTACACGTTGGTGTTCCTTACAGTGATTTGAGGGAGCTTTTTAACAAAAGCAAAGATTGTTGCGTTGACAGTGAAATTAGAGAATTGTGCGGGCACATTATGTTGCATTGGCAGCGACAGGTCTGCTGCACCTGCTTTATGCCAAACGACACAATAGCCTGAGAAAATCCGCAAGGCTGCATTGTTCCCCCCTTTTAAAGGCACAAGGTCATAGAGACAGTGCTGACACATACTCCTTTTTAATGGATTTAAAATTAGTTTCTAACCTATTGTACAGCATATGAAATGATTCGCTCTAAGTGAGCTATTTCTGAAAGCGAGCTGGATAATTAGAAAAGCAGAAATATCTATGTTCTTTCTTCAAAGCGCCCTCACCCCCACCCTGTCCCTGCCTGTTCACTCTCCATCTCGCACAAAGCTCCCTTTGCCCAATTATGAATTGACGTCTTCGCCGACAACCCGAGGTTGAAAAGTCAGCGGTCGCAGATCATTCCGTCCTCTGACCTGACCCAGATCGTAGCCCCATTTTGAACGTTACACAATTGGATGGTCCTTTGGTCATCCAACTGTTATGTCAGCAGCTGTCGCCCCTTGGAACACAATCCGCTTTCCACTCTCTCCACACACATGCTGGGTGAGAAACAGGAGCAATTGCATCATGCCAAATGGAATACAGAGGGAAAGAGATTTATTAGAGAGAGATCATTTTTCCATACAAACTTCCATGATTCCCTCCGACTGTTGACTCCTTTCTCTCTTTTGCCTCTGATAAGAGATTCAGAATTATATGTACATGCAAAGAACAGATGGAAAATAAAGATCTCTCCCAGAACTTGTTTTTTACCTTTTCTGGCGTTTTAAGAAGGTTCTGAGTGGAAATCAACCCAGAAGTTCCTTCTCTGGTGAATCGATAGCCAAGTTGCAATTATATCAGACCACCCTCGGACATTCTGTTGTGATTAGTTACCAGCCTTTTGTTTCCAACATTTAGTGACCGGTCATGTAGCAACAGCAAAGATTGCCTGGCCAAACATCTTCCTCCTAATTTTCGTAGCTTTGAACCCACAGTGACAGTTATGGCATATTGTGAAATATCACTTAGCACTAAAACTGAATGAGCTACTGATAACCTCAAGTACCTATAAGAATCCCAAATGCATTATGCTAAGTGAGAAATGACAGGCACACAGATGCATAATCTATGGTTCCATGTATACATTACCTTCTCTAAGAATAGGCTTTGGGAAGAGATATGAGATAACTAACTGCTAGGAGATAGCTGTGTGTCTGTGTCGAAGAATGACTAGAAAGGCATGAGGAAGAATCACTGGAAGAAATGGAATTATTTCCCATCTTAATTGTGGTTGTGATTATATGACTCTGGTGACTATAATGGTCAAATTTATGAAGCAGTGTACCAAAATAAGGAGAGCTTTGTTATATATAAATCACATCACTGAGTCTTACTTTAAAAATATCCTTTGTTAAAAATTAATTACATTTATTTCTATTTTTTTTTTTGTCAAACAAAACAAAACAGCTCATCCCTCTTGTATCTCTTCCTATAATATGCTATATGGTCTTTCTTCCACAAAGTCAATGCTACGACTGGTCCTTTGATTTGGTGGCATAAGTGAAGGTCCTAGTCTTTTTCTTTGGCAATCAGGAGCCCTTCTATTTGTGCTATTTTTAAATTGTTTTTCCTCAAAATTTTTTTGTTTAAAATATATTATCTTCTGTCTTTGGGGTGTAAAGGATTTACATAATTGGGGCCAGTTAAGGTACGCCATATTGCATAGGTACTTAATGTTATTGTAAATTTGGGGTTGTTGTTCACTTTTTGTCTGTTTTGTTTTGATTTATTTTATTTTTGTATGAGTATTTGTTTGTTGGTTTGGCTGCTTGTTTTTGGCTGTTGAAGATTTTTTCATTGATAGCAGTGCTCAAAAACTCTGAAAATGACAATCGCTAGAGAGGAAGTAGAAGGATTGCAATCTTTAGACATTGCTATTAGGACTGTCAAAGTATCCGTCACTGCAGAAAGCAATATGGTACTTCCTCAAACAATTGGGAATAAAAATGCCATATGGCTCTGCAATCCCTTGACTTGAAATATACAGAAATAATGATCACAAAATTAACCCATAGATGCATGCTCATGTCTTCTGCAAAGTTATTCACAATAAAAAGGAGATGGAACCAATCTGAATGCCTACTGGTGGAAGAATGCATAAATAAACTTTGGTGCATACACATAATGGAATACTATACCTAGTTAAGGTTCAATGGTGGAACTGAAGCACTGCATGACCTGGAGAATTTAGTGGACATTAGGCTGAATGAAGCAAGACAAATACAAAAGGACATATATTATATGAGATCACTGTCACTTAAGGGGAAAAAATCAAGAAAAAAAAATCCATACCAAAGAAGCCTATTTTGAAGTTTAGTAGGGGTGAGAGGCAAAGAGAGAAAATGATAGAAATTGGCTATACAGGAGACAAGTGTTCACTTAGGGGAAGGGGGAGATAATACACTACAAGGTGAAGATAGGGAAAAGAAAATAGGAGAAGCCATTGGTAAATTGAGTTGTTGAAGGCAAAGTGATAATCTGATATGCAACCCCCCACAAAATTCATAATAACAAGTCTGGAGGAAAAAATTTCAGCAAGATATACACAACAAATATAACTTTGATCATTAAAATCAGATTTCTATTTTAAAAATCTAGCATACAACTGTGCATATTTTACAGAACCCCTTGACTCTTAGCATCCATTTTCTCATGTATAAGTGGAAAACTTATTATTATCACTTCTAATACAATTGCTGGGTTGATGGGTATGTTTAAAATTTTAATCATATTGCCACATTTTCTCCCAGTAGTTTTATAGGCATTGTCAAATCTCCAGTTAGCCTCATTCATGCAGTGAGAGGTTGACAATTTGACCATGACTATTAAACTGTTGGAGAAAAATTCACCTCCCACTACATGAATGAATGAGAAGGAGTCTTGATGGCATAGTGGGTCATAAGTTGGTTGGTTAACTGCAAGGTCAGGATTTCCTACCACCAGGAACCCTGCAGGAAAAAGATGAGGTTTTGTAGTTCCACAGAAGGTCACAGGTTTGGAACCCCATGGGAGGAGGTCTACTCTCTCCTACTCTGTCCTATACGGTTGATGCAAGTCAGAATCAACATGAGAGCAATGCATGTATGAATGAGAATATCAACTTTCTGACTTATTTGGGGGAACGAGGTACTATGGCTCTATACTCTTGAGAATACCAGAGTCATCTTGTGTTAAATTCTGTTTTGGTGATTACCAATGAGATTGAATATTTATTTGCTCATTTACCCCTGTACATTTCTCTCTTTTTAAAATCATTTTAGTGGAGGCTCTTACAACTCTTATGAGTTACTGTATAAAATCTTCACAAATTTCTCTACTGTACTCTGTGCCTTTTACTTATTGATTCCTAGAATCTCTTTGTATATTTTGAATATTTTATGATACATATTAGATTAGACTATTCTAAGGAAGGAAGCATTTAAACATAGAAAATAAATAAAAACCTGACCCACAAACCATTGAAAAGATGGCAAAGATTCTTAAGGAAAATGGTACAAATTTCTTAGCTTAAATTTCTGTTAGTCAGAGTGCAGTGTAGCAATGGTGAAACATGCAACTTTTCTCTAGTTCTTCAATGCTCCCCCCTGACCCCCACTATCGTGATACCAATTCTACCTCACAAATCCGGCTAGACCAGAGGATGTACACTGGTACAGATAAGAACTGGAAACATAGAGAATCCAGGACAGATGATCTCTTTAGGATCAGTGGTGAGAGTGGTAATACCAGGGAGGGTGAGGGAAGGTAGGGTAGAAAGAGGGAACAGATTATAAGGATCTACATGTCACCTCCTCCCTGGGGTACAGACAACAGGGAAGTGGGTGAAGGGAGACATAAGACAGTGTATAATTTGAGAAAATAATAATAATAATTTATTAATCATCAAGGGTTCATGAGGGAAGAAGGATCAGGGATGGAGGGGTGAAATAAAGAGCTAATGCCAAGGGCTTAAGTAGAAAGCAAATGTTTTGAGAATGATGATGGCAACAAATGTACAAATGTGTTTGGCATACAATGGATGTATCGATGTATTATGATAAGAGTTGTATGAGCCCCCAGCAAAATTATTTTTTAAAGGGAAGGATAAGGAGACTTTGTTTTACTTTGGATATCATATCAGAAGAGACGTGTCCCCAGAGAGAGGCATACTGTTTAGTAAAGTAGAGGAGAAGGCTAATGAGGAAAGCCCTCAGGGAGATGGACAGATGCTGTGGCTGCAGCCATGTCACCAAGCAGAGGAATGATAGTGAGACCGTCCTGGGGCCCGGCAGTGCTCCCGTCCATTGTACATAAGGCTGCTCTGGGTCATAACTGAGTCAACAGCAACATGCAGTCTAACCCTGTCCTCATTCCTTGTCATGTGAACATAGAAATTCCCCACCCTTCAGCTCACACCAAAGGAGCAATATTGTGGAAGAAATGACAGTTGAGGCAAAGGTCCCTTTTCCCTGATTCTCACTCCTGGTATTCAGGAGCTGAGTGCACGAGTGAGCTAATGTGTCAAAGATTGTGGTTAAGACACAACTGGTTTGCCATTCACCAAGGGGCAAGTCGTGTGGACGATATTTCTCACGGTGCCCCCAACCCTCTAACAGGGCGAAGGATTATAACAAGAAAACTATTTTAAAACTCTGCTGTTCACTCAAATCCAACCAGGGCATCAGTCTGGGAATCTCTACCCCAGACCTGGATACAGAAGAGTACGAACAGCAATTCATGTGATGACAGGAGCCCTGGTGGCAGAGTGGATCATAGCTCAGGCTGCTACCTGCAAAGTGAGCTCTTTGAATCCACCCTGTGAGTTATGGTTTGACAGGAGGAGTGTGCAGGGTCTCCAAAGACACCACCAAAGTAGTCACTGACAAGAGTCCTCGGAAAGCAGCAGCCAGACCCAGAGCATGAAATATCTGCTTTGACAGAGGAAGTGTTCGATGAATTAGGCTTACCCCTGCTCTAACCCTCAACCTTGCCTCCCTCCTTCCTGTTCATTGCACACTAGGCCCGGTCTAAGACCACCACCAGTAAGTGGAGCATAAGGTGAGATGACTCAAACTACAAAAACCAACCAAAGACTGAAAGGCCCACCCAGGGCAGCACAGAACTAGAGACGGAAAGAAGAAATTTGACCATAGAAGGAAGCAGGAAGTTTTGATAAACATCTTAAGCTGAAATGAGTGGGAATTTCTGGACTCACTCTAGAGTACCTCTCCCTGCATACTTCTTAAGGTGTAAATTGCAGGCAACAGTAAGAGTTTCATTCTGTTCCACGTTATACAGCAAGCCTTGGTTAAAATACATTGCAATTATCCCACTGTGATCTGCCCTTATGTTTTCTTTATATCAAAATATATAAACAATATCTAAGTTTACAAAGCAAACCAATTGCCATCAAGGTCATTCCAACTATGGTGAACATGCCCCTGTGTGTGTCAGAGCAGAAGGATGCTTTATAGGATGACTTGTCTTTTTGAAGCAGATTGCCAGACCTTTCTTCCAAAGTGTATCCTTTGTAACATTTGCAATCACCAAAGTTAATAGAAATTCACAGTTTCTAGGTCATTAAGTTTATGCATCCTTCAAATGAGCTTCCTATCTTAAGATTGTAGATATAGTCTCCCTCTAAAGAAAAAATAAAGCCCACATCCCATCTTTTATTTCTAGCTTTTGACTTTTGGGTACATCTGGAATGCATCCCTGTAGATATTGTGATGTCACCTCATTGGAAAATTGTCCTCAGCCCTTACCCTGACCCATGAGGCAACCCAAGAATCTACTGACCAATCTGCAGAAACATACAAGGAAGGCTCGCCCACTCTAATATTGAACAGTTCTAAAGGAGTACCCCAGCCTCAGACGTACCCTCGGCGAGGCTACTGTGCAACTGGATGTCAGGACCACTTCTTCCGGAACCCAGGGCTACTCTCTTCCCATCCTTCACAAGGCTGACGCCAAGAATTGAATTCCAATAAGTGTGTGCCATCCAATCTCTTTCTCAAGCATTGCTTCCTTCCTGGGGAAGCCAATCTAGAATAATTTTCAAATAGTTAATTTTTTTTTTGAAATGCAAGTTCCTAATTTTGAGACATTTTATGAAGCCAGGCATCTGCTCACTTCTGGTAAAACCATGTTTATATATTTGCCATAAAATTTAGGTCGACTTCTTTATTTTAGAGTCTTGCCCTCTCCTCTGTTTATATTTCCAAAAATGAATAGTAAATTTTTAAAAATAATTGTATAATTAGAATAAGTTCTGATACCTGGGCAAATAAAATAACCTTTGTTATATTTTGAGGTTTATAAAAGTGTACAGCCTGTCTTTTTTTCTTTTCTAGAAAGAGAAAGTTACATAGAATTTCTCAAGGCCATACAAGAGCTTTCAATATTGATTTTATTTGACATTACATTGAAGCTACAGAATAATGTGAGTAGGATTAAAATATTCACCATATTGAGTTTTCTCATGTAAGGATTTTCCATAGTTCTTCACACACAAAAGTTTTCCCCCCTCCTTTTGTATAACTTTGTACTTTTCCTCTTATAATTATCTTTTGATGAGTTTACTTCTAGATATTATAGAGCATTGCTGTATAATTACATCATTTTCGCATATCACATATTCTGATTATTTCTGAAGAATAAAAGAACTTCAGGATAGACTCTAATAAATACCTAATAGCATGATTTTTAGAAAATATGGAATGCTTCACTAATTCGCATGTCATCCTTGCGCCAGCATGATTTTTTTAAATGGATATTAAAACAGGACCTTATTGATTTTGGGGGGTTAATTACTGATTTTGCATCTGACTGTCTTGGTAAATTATTGTATTAGTTCTATCATTATTTTATACTCTCAAATTTTTCTGAGCAGTAACACTTGCAAATAATGTCAATTTTATATTATTTCTAATTAATGTATCTAATTTATCTTTCTTGTTTGATTTACTATGATCATCAACATAATGACCAGGATATAAGCTATTTTTGCTTTATGACGTGAGTTGGGGGCTGAGCACCCCCCAGTGGCATAGTGCTTGAGTGCCCACTGGCTTGGCAGTTCAAATCCAGCAGCAACTCTCCAGGAGCAAGGCTGGGTCTCCCACTCCCACCAGAGGGCAATGATGCCAAACAAACAAAAACAACAAAAAACAACTTGAGTTGGAATTGCTCTGCTATTTGATCATTAAGTATGTTTTTCATGTGAAGTATCCGGGAGTTATTAAACATATGTTTAAATGTATCACCCAATTAGTCCAGTGTTTCTAAAACTGAAAATCAGGAAAGCTCTCAAGATGACCACTGCTTCCAATATCGAAGAAGGATGTTGAGTCTTAAGCTAGGAAAATTACATAAAGTGATTTCAGATTAGCATTCAGAAAAGCCCAAAAACTCACTGACAATTGAGCTGATGTCAACTCGTTGTGATTCTGCAGCACAGGGCAGAATTGCCTCCGTGAGTTACTCAAACTGTAAATCTTGGTGTGTTTTTAGTAATTTTATTGGGTCTCTTACAGCTCTTATAACAACCCATACATCAATTGTATCAGGCACATTTGTACATATGTTACCATCACCATTTCCAAAAACATTTTCTTTCTATTGAGCCCTTGGTATCAGCTCCTCTTTTTCCCCTCCCATGAACTCTTGATAATTTATAAATTATATTATCATATCTTACACCTTCCACCATCTTCACCCATGTTTCTATTATTCACCCCCCTGGTGGTTGGGGTGTTGTATGTTGATCAATGTGAGATCACTTCCCCTTTCTCCTCCCACCTTCCCCCTACCTTCATGGTATCTCTACTGTCATTATTAGTCCTGAGAGGTTTATCTCTCCTGGATTCTGTGTGTCTAGAGTTATCTGTACCATTTTACATGTTCTGGTCCAGCCAGATGTAAGGTAGAACTGAAGTCACATTGGGGTAGAAAGCATTAAAAAACTAGAGGAATACTGAGTGTTTCTTCAGTGCTATACTGCACCCTGGCTGGCTCCTCCCTTCCTTGTGACTCTTCTGTGAAGGGATGTCCAATTGTCTATAGAAGGACTTGGGGCTCCATTCTGACCTCCCTTGTTCACGTCGAAATGATTGTTTTGATACCTGATCCCGTAGACACTTCCTGATCATATTCATTGGTGTGCTTCTTCCCCTTGAGCTTTGTTGCATCCCTGCTTGATGGCTGTTTGTTTAAATTCAAACCTTTAAGACCCCAAGTGCTATATCTTGTGATAGCTGGGCATCATCAGCTTTCTTCACAACATTAGCTAATGCACCCATTTTGGTTTCAGTGATCATGTTGGGAAGGTGAGCATCACAGAATGCCAGGATATTAAAACAAAGTGTTCTTGCATTGGGGAGGACTTGAGGCCCAATGTCTCTCTGCTACCTTAATACTTAGTCTATAAAGATATGTACATAGACCTAGATCCCTATGTAACTAGAACTTGAATACAAATCAAAACATCAAGGATACATATTCGAGATCAAAATAATCGGCAAACAGGGTCTTTTGCTATCAAGAAGTTGCAAATGCTTTTTGATAAAGAATATTTAGAATATTTAGCTTGGAGTTTGTTTGGTTCTTTGCTTGGTAGATTATATTTTTACAGCACGGTTTTGAGATAATGTTGTTCCAAGAATGTTATTTATCAAATTTTAAAAATTCTGAATAAATGCATAAGGCACACAGTCCCAAATTTGAGTATGAATAAAAGGAAGGACGTAGCTCAGTTCTTTGCTGCTTCCAGAGCAAGCTTCAGTCCTTTGCCTTAGATTCATTCCATGTACTTCTCATTCCTCTGTGTCTCCATTCATTTACAAAACCTCCCTATCATATATTACTATTAATATATGCCCTTTGTGTGTGTGTGTGTGTAGTTTTTTTTTTTTGGGGGGGGGGAGGCAATCACTGCCCTCTGGTGGTCCTGGGAGCTACCCAGCACTGCTCCTGAGAGCCACCACTGGATTTGAACCGCCAAGCCTGAGGGTCGCAGTCCAGCACTCAATCACTTACGCCACCGGGGCTCAGCCCAATGCCTATTGTTATACCTCTATAAATGTCTTTTGTCTCCTAGTTCTTTCCTCTATGAAACTGTAAATCTTGGAAGGAGGAGAAAGACCTGCCTTTGTCCTATGGAGAGGCTGGTTGCTTTGAACTGCTGATCTAGTAGTTTGCAGTCCAACAGATAATCACTATCACCTTCAGGAGAGTGATGATCCTCATTACTCTGAACAGGTGGCTTCAAACAAAAACTTTGAGGAACAATGGTAAATTTAACTAACTAGATACCCAGTACAGGAAGAGGAGACTTACGAGTGCTTTGGGAATAAAAGCAACTGTTCTTCAAGTCTAAAAATGAGGAAATATACTGAGATGCAAAGTGGATATTCACATATACCACACAGGATTGCCCTATATATCAAATATTTTGAAGCACAAAATAAAATTTTAAGGAGGTGTAAATCATGAGGGGAGCCAGAAAGCATTTTGCAATATAGCTCCAGTAGCCTTAATGGACAAAAATAAGATCTCCATAAAAAGAAAAAGGAACAGACAGAGATGAGACAATGATTAGAGAATAGGGGAAATGTATGCTAACTTTAAGAAAAGAAAATTCTTCATACTTAAAGGATCAAATGGATTTCTGGTCATATTGATGAGATGAGAATAGTAGGTCCTATTAAAAAATCTTAACTTTAAAAGAATAAATGCATACTTTCACAAGATTTAAGAAAAGGGGATCTAATTCCTTAATAAAAGGGGAAATATTCACATTTCCACTATAAGTGCAGGCAAATATATAAATGAAGACAGCTTTACTATAATAATAGGAAACTATATAATGTTTAAAATGGAAAGCATTCAGAGAATAAAGGAATTCTGTAAAAGACAAGACTTTCTACTTCATAAAGCATCACCGTCTAGAGAAATCACAGGGGCAAGGTGTTCCCTGGTTTTGAGATAAGTTGACTCATTAGCAGTGAGACATAATATGAAAGATACAGGGATTATAAACCAATGAATGTGACAGATAAATAGATCAAACAAAAATGAGTATAATTTTATGAAAGACTTAGCAAAGCATACAATTGTGATAGGATAGTACTGCATGCCCCTGGACAAATCAGACTGAGTCCTGGTGGGGCAGTCAGTTCAGCATTGGACTGTTGCTAAGCACAAAGTGGTGATTTTTCAACTCACCAGCTACTCCACAAAGGGAAATGGTTCCATATGCTTCCATAAGGATTTATAATCTCAGAAACCCAAGAATCTATTCAACTCTCTCCTATAGGATCAGTGACTTGGAATCGATTTGATGGCAGTGGCTCAATTTTGGCAAAAATTAACAAGGGTCAAAGAGAAAATGTGGAGCATGTGTCAGGCAGGGTTCTCTTAGAGAAATAAAAATCAGGACACTAGTAATTCTTTTTATATATATTTATATATTGAGGGAGGTATATAAGATAAGAAAGAAAAAGTTAACTATCTATAAAGCAATACAGATTGCTCAGTGCAACTCACTTGCGTGAGGCAACTAGAAGACTGGAAGTCCTTCAAATCTTGAGGGCCGCTAAGTAGTCCTCTGTAGAGCAATCCAGGCTATCTGGTTAAAGGCAGCAAATGGCAAAGCAGGTCACCAACAGTCAGCCAGATGACAGAGTCCAACAATCCCCAGCTCAAGAGATGTATATCCCAGGAGCGTGGCGAAGTAGGGCTTGAAGGTTCCTCAACTCACAGCAACACAGTCCACGATTAGGTGCCCCATGGGTAGTGTTGCTTGGAGGTCGAGGCACAGGACGAACAAGGCAGCTCTCTGGTCTGAAGATCCGGAAGCAAGAGAGAAGGCAGGACTCGCAGAGCCCTTCCTATCTCTGCCCTTCAATTCATCCCACGTGTTCATTGGCCGTGCCGTCACAACAGACCCACCAATCTTCTGTGGCCATGTTGGCATAACAAACCTACCCACCACAGAGCACAATTGAAAATGTACTTAAGTGATGTAAATATTTATATTTAAAGAATATGTGATGTTTTCACATATGTGGAACATTTGGATTTTTTGTTTTTTTAGTTATCACATACCAGGCTTCCTCTAATTGAATAACCACAGACTTTATATACCATCTTTTTAATAGAATCTATACAAAATTGAACAACAAAGGCATTACAAAGCACAATAGGAAATGATCTTTGGGACAACTAGGGAAAGAGTATTTAAAGGCAAATCTACATAGGAAGGGATGTAACAAAAAGCACTTACATCAATAGAGCTACAGCAAGTGCTGTAAGCAGTGTGGGGGGGGGGGGAGGAGCATTGACTGGGATACACCATTAGCATCAAAAGAGGAAGGTAGCTTACAGAAAAATATAATGCTCCTGCATGTCTACTATGTGCTCAGTATTTTTTGTGTCCTCTTCCTATATTCAATTATTATATTCCTACAAAAACCTTGGACACAGATATTATCCTTATTATAGAACAAATGCAAGAGCATTTCAGAAAGGTCACACAAAAATGCAATGGAAAAGATAACAGAATTTTCCCACAAGCTTTTTGAAAACCCCTTAAATAATATGCTATGCAATTAATAAATTGAACTATAAAGCGGTTAATGGACTTGATTGATCTAAATGGCTTATAGTTAGCAAATGGCAACAAATTTCAAAGTCAGAGAAATGTGGATTGAGTTATTTAATAACTTGAATTAAAACTCCGCTGAGCCCTGGTGGGTAGTGGTTGTGCGCGGGACGGTGGCCCACTGGGATGGAGGTTCAATTCCAGCTCCACAGGAGCAAAAGCTGGGCCTCCTACTCCCACAACCAGAGGGCAGTGATGCAAAAAAAAAAAACTCATCTTAAGAAATCAGGGATCCATTGGAGGTGGTGTGGGAAAAAAAAAGTAATCAGGGAGGGAAGGGAGAAAATGAGGCACTAATACCAGGGGCCTAAGTAGAAAGAAAATATTTTGAGAAGGATGATCGCAACAAATGTACAAATGTGCTTGACACAATGGATGGAAATATGGATTGTTGTAAGAGTTGTAAAAGCTTCCATTAAGTGATTTTTAAAAAGGAAATTTTAAAAATAAGAGAAGTAATAAAGAAAGAAATCAGGCACAGCACAAATTAAAGTAGGAAAAAGGAATGACTAAAGGTGAAACAGAAGTTGTGAAAACAGAAACCCAAAGACTGGTGTTGAAAGGAAAACAAAGCCATCTCAATAGCAGTGGGTTGGGACTTATCGTTGGAATAAATACACATGACCAGCAGGCAATAATGAGTTCATCTATTCAGTGGTAAGAATGCAAGGCTTATTAAACTTAACCATAAGTTTAGTAGAAAGCATGAAGAAATCGATTCCTTAAGAATATAATGACAATATAGCGATTAAAAGGTCTTTAGAAACCAAAAAAGTCACGGACGCTAAGCAAAAGAGAACTGTTTTCAGAACGCCTCATTTTCATATTAATGATACTCTAGAAAAATATTAGAACGGTCTCCTCTTCCTTTTATGAATTCAACACACCAAGAAAATGTAGGTGCATTCTAACAATGTTTGAAAAGAAATTATCAGAAAATCTATCAATAGATTAAAGTCAAACACATGGATGTTAAAAAAGATTTCATCAAGTTCAGAAGTCATTTAATATAAAAATCTATATTAAGTAAGGAGGAAAAAGCTTCAATATTCCTAAACTTTAGATACTAAGATCAACATTCTGGTTAATAGAACTCTAACCCCCATCCATATTAAACCCTTCAATATGACAGAGGTGACTATTTTCACTATTATTCATCATTACTTTGCAAACCAAACTTAATGCAATAAAATAAGAAAAAGTCTAACATCGGATGACCTTTCCAAGTTACATAGGAGGATACAAGAGTCAAGCAGATGTGGAATCTCACTGACTTCTTTTTAGTAAACATATGATTCATTTAAGCATTATCTGATTTCCAACATTTGAATAAATGCAGCTTTCCTCCCCCCTAGGTTTCATCAGTGGGCCAGGGAAATTCAGGAAAATACAATTCTCGTAGGAGATGCAACACAGATTCAGCCATTGTAATAATCGAATTGGGTACCCTGTTATAATTGTCAAATACAATAGTCATATTTTGAGAGAAGAAATAGTAGATAGATGAGATAAATAGATAGAAATAATTATGTGAAGTGTGATAAATTGAAGACTTTACTGTTTTCTGAAAGATCCATCATATAGTGAAGGCTGAATGAAGTAGATAAGAGCCACATAATGCTATTTATTCATTTGATAAATATTTATTGAGTTCTTGCTGCTAGTCAGACTTTGCTAGCTGAGTAAACAAAACTAGCTTTTTCAACTGTGAAAGTTAACAACTTCTGGAATGAATCTGAATCCAAAGGGAAAATATAGATGTATATGTTGCTGCTTATTTAAAACTTGTCTTTCAGATCTTTTTAAATATATTTTACTTGCTGAAATATAGATATGTATGCATATATGTGTCTTACGTAGTTTTTAAATCTATAAATACATATGTACACATATATAAAGTTCACTGTCGTCGAGACACTTCTGACTCATGACAAATTTATTGGTAGGGTACAACTGCCAGCGAGTTTACAAGACTAACTTTTAAGGGAGTTAAGTAGAAAATCTCAAGTTTCTTTTGCGCAGCAGCTGGTGGTTTTGAACCGCAGATGTGATAGTTAGCAGTCCCACTCATAACCACTACCACGACTACAGCTCCTGCACATAGATATTCATGACTGTGGCTCCTGAACATACATATCAAATCAGGGATCCTCAAACTTTTTAAAGAGGGGGGCCAGTTCACTGTCCCACAGACTGTTGGAGGACCAGACCATGACTTAAAAAAGAAAAAAGAAAAAAAACCTATGAACAAATTTACTGCAGGCCAGGCTGCTAAGCAGGACAGCAGCAGCGGTGAAAACATCCGTTGGGTCAGATAAATGTCCTAGGTGGGCCGCATGTGGTCCGCAGGCCGTTGCTTGAGGTCCCCTGTATCAAATGCTTATTTGAGGAACACAAAGCATAGAGAGAAGACTGTTTTGCTAACAATTCATAGAACCTTGCAGTTATCTGAGCTGCATTTTATTATAATAAAGAATATCTTAACAGAAATAAACTCATGAACAATGGAACATTTTACTAGGCTCATGTACAAATCCTGGTGGGGCAGTAGTTCTGGGTTGGGCTGTCATCACATGGTCAGCAGGTCAACACCAACAGCAGCTCGTGGGAGAAATATTGGGCTTTCTACTCCCTTAAAGTGACAGCGTGTGAAATCCACAGGAGGGTTGGGGGCACTACGAGTTAGCATTGACTCGATGACTGGGAGTTTTTCCTTTTTGACACTTAATGGCACTTCATTCACACGCCAGACAATTCAACAATTCCATCATATCAAGAAGAGTTGTACAATTATCACCACAATCAATTCTAGAGTATTTTCTTCTTTGTACTGTTTTCATATAATTATTTTTTTAATTGTGGCAAAATTATATGCAAGAAAACATTCTCCAATTCAATGGTCACATGTATAATTCAGTGTCATTGATTATATTCCTTGTATTGTACAGCCATTATTGATATCCTTCTCCAAATTATTCCACCACCATTAACGCACATTGAATGTCCCTAAGTAACTACTATTCCTTCTTCACCTAAAGTAGTCACTGGTTTGGTTTTTATAAAGGTCCCACCGCATACAAGAATTGACTGTGTAATTATAAACTCTATCTCCATCTAGTGGCATAAATCTTAGACAACAGTTAGAACCAATCAACAAGAATCAGCTTAAAATCCCACTGACTGTGACGCATTCAACCTCATTATCAGTACCTAAATATGGCAAAATGAGGTTTTCTCTCTTTATTTCTTTGTTAGCTCAAGCTTTTTCTTTTAATTTTCTTAAAGAAAACTGCTGGGTAGTCTCTTCTGACTCATAGCTACTCCATGTGATGCGTAGGGTTTTCTGTGGATCATTTTTCAGAATAAATCCCCACGTCATTTTGGTATGATACCTCTGAGTGAACTCAAATCCCCACCATATTTATTTGCAAACAAGTGTGTTAACCTTTTGCACAATCCCTGGCCCGGGGCATCAAGTTGATTTCAACTCATTAGCCACCCTGCATAGGGTCTCTGTAAATCTTTATAGCCACAGAGAGCCTCATCTTCCCCTCACAGCAGGGGGCTTGAGTGGTTGACCTTGTGACGGTCGGCCCAAACCTAACCCTCATGCCCTCCAAGACCTCTTATTTCACATCTAAAAGAAGTGCCTGGATACATCCAGCTAGACCAGGGGATGTACACTGGAGCCAGAAACATGGGGAGTTTAAGATAGATGATCCCTTCAAGACCAGTGGTGGGAGTGGTGGTACTGGAAGGGTGGTGGGATGGTGGAATAGAAAGGGGGAACCAATTTCAGGGATCTACATATAATCTCCTCTCTGAAGTATGGACAACAGAGAAGGTAGTGAAGGGACACGTCGGAGAGTGGACGATATGAAAAAGTAATATAAATTTGTAAAATTTTAAGAGTTCAAGGGAGATGAGGAGTGGGAAGGGAGGGGAAATATGGGGAGCCGGTACTGGGGGCCTAAGTGGAGGGAGGATGTTTTGAGAGTGATGATAGCAACAAGTGGTAAATGTGGTCTGCCTACAATTGATCTATGTGTTGATTGGGATGGAGTTGTATGAGCCCCCAATAAAATGATTTTTTTTTAAAAGGCAGGAAAAGAGGAGCTTATGCCAATAAGAAAATATTTGAAAAATAGAAAATATTTGGAAAAGAAGATGGAAACACATGTACAAATATGTTTGATACAAATAATGTATGAAATGTTATAAGAGCTGTAGGAGCCCCCAATAGAATCATTAAAAAAAGAGAGAATGATAAAGACAATGGATGTACAAATGTGCTTGACACACAATAGGCTGACTTATGTATGGATTGTGACAAGTTGTATGAGCCTCCAATAAAAAGATTAAAATTTTTTAAAAGAAGTGCCTGGAAGAAATGATATCAGAAAACTAAATATGTTTGTGATTAATTCTACTTAGTTAAAAAACTAAGTGATAACCATCTTAGGAGCAATTTTAATGTTCCTTTAATGCATTTGCTGCTTCAGGCAAAATATATACAAAGCTCTTCTAAAGGGAAACCATTTTTAATATCAGTTGACTTAATTTAAATAATTTGAGCCTTAAGAAATGTTTTGGCCAGGTTTGGTTATTCTAGTGTTTCTTGTAATTAGAAAAGGGATAATCATATTCAGTGAAAAATGCTAAACTGAATCAACTCAAACCTGATTCTTAGGTTTCAGTATCTTTGGGCATAATGTAAATAAGACCACACAAATTAAACTTGGGAAATATGAAGGACTTTCTAACTTAGCCTATGGGGAGCTCATGCACATGCGTAAGCTTGTTTCTAGGTTGTGTAAAATGACAAATGCATGCTCTGGCTGTGTCCCATCAAGCTGCTTCTGACTCAGAGAAATACTACAGTTCAGAGTCAGACTTTCCCATGGGGTTTTCAGAGCTGCCATTTTATGGACGCTAGTTGCCACATCTTTCTTCTTATCAACCAGTGAGCTCAAACGTCTTCAACCACTTTTCACTTAGCAGTTGATCACTTAACTACAGCTTCAACAAGTCTCCTTATAGAAACAAATAGATTCATCATTATAATTTTTCATTGGATTTCTTTCAGTCCTTGTATGTGGGGGGGGACAAGTTTTCAACTTTGTGTGTTCTTTGGGGTTTCAGTGGGTGGTTGGGGTATAAGGAACCAGAATTATTTTCAGTTATCCAGGGACCTATTGGGCTAAACCCAATTCACCAACCTATGTTTGCAGAACAGCTCAGATGATCCAAACACTGGTAAACAACAATAAACCTTCAGTTTGCCACATGAAGAGTCCCAGTGGCAGAGTGATTAGGCATTGGGCTGCTAAACCCAAGGTTAGAAGTTTGAAAACAGGTGCTCCATGGGAGAAAGATGAGACTTTCTACTTCCCCAAAGAGTTAGAAACCTTCAGGAGTGGGTCTACCCTTTCACTATGAGTCAGAATCAACTATGGCAGAAGTTCTCAACCTTCCTAATGCTGCGACTCTTGAATATAGTTCCTCATGTTGTGATGACTCCATTCTGTGGGCATATGCATGTGGGCGGTCCAGCCTGCAGACAGATAGAGGAGCAGTGTCTTGGTTACTAAGACCATCAGAAAAAGGGTCTTAGGTGACCCCTGTGACAGGGTTGTTTGACTCCCTATCCCCACCCAAAGTGGTCGCAACTCACAAGTTGAGAACCGCTGCACTACAGGACAGAGATATTTACTATCTAAAACATGATGAATCACGTGTATTTCAATATTCCTCAAATTTGAGTTATTTTTATCAGATGTATTGGCCTTGCTCTATGCCATGTTTAGATTTGGCTTGGGGACTTGAGTCTGGACATCTTATTAATATGATTCCTTTAAATATATGTTTTCTGAGTAGAGAGAAACCTGTCCATTTGTATTCAATGTGATGTAGAAAGAAGATCAATTGGAATTTTCCCAGTTTCTAGTCAAGAGAAATAATTCATCTAGAACAGGGACCCAGTTCAGCCAGCAGAGATGTGGCTGGGGACTCCAATATATCTTCTATGTCACCAGCACCCTCCCATTGGCATGTGTGTGGGTAAGGGAAAGATCAAAACCAGCTCTGGTCTCCAGAGGTAGAATTTAAGGGTACTACCTTCAAGCTGAGCCCTGGGGGTGCAGTGGTTGTGTGCGGGACTGTGGCCCACAGGGTTGGTAGGTTCAAATACAGCAGCAGCTCTCCAGGAGCAAGGCTGGACTTCCTACTTCCACCAAGGCAGTGATGCAAAAAAAAAAAAAAAAAAAGAGTACTACCTTCATGAGAAGATTGAAAGCAAATGGGGTATCCTAGCCAAAGCTTGGCATTGCTATATTGCTGTTGAAAGGAAAGTGGGCTTATGACATTTGTCTCCTCCATCTCATTGCATTGGGAAAAACAAGAAATCAATGAAATCAAAGCATGTTAGCTTCGCACAGGAAGTTCAATCAATTGAGTCCTATGTGATTCATTCCCAGATCTAACTGGATAAGGCTCGGTTTTTGTTGGAGCAGCTTCAAGAGATGACTGCAACCTTCATGGATAATGCCTCAGTCTCACAGTATCAGGGTTTGTAGATTACATTTAGGGCTACTCAGGTCCTCACACAGAAGCTCCACCCCATCATCCCCCAGCTCATTCTTGGCCAAGCACAGGTGTGTCAGCTTCTGGTTGTTGACCAAAGCAGAAGACAAATCTTTGCAACAGGCTGCGGTGAGAAGACACTTTTCCAATGACAATTTCTGTAGGGAACAGTCCAAGTGCTTCAGTGTGCCACACAGCGACGTCACACACTCATCGGAGAGTTCAATGTCTGTGATACTCAGGCATGTTAAAGACTGGTTGTCAAGCTCTAAAACAAAACAAAAACAAAAGACTGAGCAACTAAAATCTGGAAATGTATATACCTCCCCAAACCCTCACAAAAATCTTCAAAGGGCACATGCATCTATTTGGATAGGATTCAAATAGTCAAAGCAAGGAAAATTTTAGGGACAAAATAATGAGAGTAATGGATGATCTCTCATATGATAAAATAAATAGCTATAATTTCATGCTCATGAATGGTCAGGAAAATGGAAAGCTCTAGTTAGAGAAGTATACGGAGTAATTTTTGAAAGTAAAAGGAGCTCCAAGGGTGATGGTCCACATCTCACAGTGCACAGGACAACCTCCTCTCCTCACTCAAAGATTGTTCCCACCCAACAACATGCCAACCAAAAAGAGGCAGAGAAACTCTGAATACAGTAAACACAGTAACACTACCCCCACCCCCACCACAAAAATTAGTCGAAGGACGCTAAGAATTCTCTAGGATTTGTCTTTCGGAAACCAGCTAGCTGAATTTCTTTAGAACAAATATGCCCCAAGGACACAAGCTAATCTACCGTAAATCAAGTCCTGTTTTATTAAAGAAACAGCAACAACAGCAATAAATAATAGTAACACAAAGTTCTTCAAACTATATATTTTCTCATTATTTCTATGATATTAAAAGCTATGTGACCAGTAGATCAAATTTCAATAGGGATCATGATCAACAGTTCTCAGCAGAGTTTTCAGACTAAGATAGACTACCAAACAAAGCCCAGAGACTGAGTCCCGGTGGCATAATTGGTTGAGAGCAGGACTGCGACCCACACGCTTGGTGGTTCAAATCCAGCAGCTGCTCTCAGGAGCAGCACTGGGTAGCTCCCACAACCACCAGATGGCAGTGATGTAAAAAAACAATTCAGGAGTATTTCAGTTTCTCGAAAAAAAAAAAAAAAGCCCAGAGATCTGTTTCCCCAAATTAACCAATGGAAACCTTATGGATCACAATGGGGCAGTGGTTGATGTAGTGCTGGAAGGTCAGCCCTTGGGTTGGAAGTTCCTCAAAATATGACTGGGGAAGGATTGTCTTCTTAAAGTAGAGTTGACCTTACTGATGTAGACGGAGCATCCGAAACTTTATTTGTCGATAGGGCATGGTATGTATCAAGTGAAAATGGAAATTGCCAAACATTTAAATGGAATGCTTAAAAGTACAACTGTAAACCTTACCCAACAAAATGGCCTAATATTCACTATCTTCAAATCTAACCATCAGATGGCAGTAATGGCAAATTGAAGATGAACCACATTACATTCATTTTCAAAAGAATATCATAATATACCCTGAAGTATGTGTCTATTGCTTTCATTAATAAGTGGGTGTCCATACTGCTATAGGGCTAAAATCCACAGTTCCATAGTTGAAGAAATTAAAGATTTTATGTACCACCTAAAATTTATCAAATGTACAATCAAGGTGCCTTGAAAATTAGTACTAATAAGAATGTGAATGTTGGAAAGAAAAAAGAAGAATCAGTAATTGCATAATGCAAACTGGTTAATAGAAATGTTAGAAATGAATCATACAATCATAGAATTCTACAAAACTTTGACTTCCTCATTGGAAATAGTTCCCCCCCCCCCCAATAACATAAGTGACAACTATACAAGGGTTAAGGCAGTAAGAGTGCTGCTAAGGTTCTGATTCATGTATACACAGCTTTCTTCCAGTCACAGCATGTTTAAATCTGTCTCTGTGCTTAGTGCATAGCTGCAGACAAGCTTTCTTAGTAATATACTTGCCGTGGTCTTTTTACGGTGCCTTTAAAAAAAGATGTCATTGAAACACTGATCTTCCACGTGCAATTGAAGACAGAGAGGTCATCTCAAAAGGTTTGGTGGGAGTTTTCTCTGGCTTCCAAAGGAGTTAAAGGAACAGATTTTTCTCAGAGTACACAGAAAGATCGTGAGAGCTTAGTATGACAAAATTTTAATAAACTCAGAAGCTGCATTGGTAAGAAATTGACTAATAGATTGAAAACTAATGATCAAAGATCAGCGTTGTGTGATCATATCGAGTAGATCACACCTCAAAAAAAGCAAAAGGTCATTAAAATGACAGCAAACAAAGAAAAGACAAATTATTTATCAGATGGGATTATGAAGCTTTCTTTGAGTACAAATTGACTAGTAGACAAAAGACAAAATGAATTTTTTAAAAATGGAACAAGTGATTTGAGAAGACAAAGTAAAATGTTATCGTGAAAAGAGCTAAGCTCTGAAGTTCAAAAAACAAATGGGAATGCATTTTGAATTTCCCAAACTGAAAGAACAGAAGGTAATTTCAAGCTTCGTTTGCAAAAATGAGTAATTTTACAAGGGATGAAAATGAATGAAACAGAAAACATCAAAAGAAGATGAGAGGAATATGTACAGTCAGTATAAAACAAGAATCCGTTAAAATTCAAACATTATAGGAAGTAGCATATGATTGCGAACTACTGGCCCAGCTAGACCAGGGAATGTACACTGGCACCGGAAACAGGGATAATCCAGGACACATGATCCTTTCAGGACCAGGGATGAGAGTGGTGATATCAGGAGGGTGGAGAGAAGGTGGAGTAGAAAGGGGGAACCTATTGTAGGGACCTGACCTCCTCTCTGGGTATGGACAATGGAGAAGTGGGTGAAGGGACACATCAGACAGTATATGATGACACAATAATGAAAATTTGTAAATTGTTAAGGGTCATTGGGGGAGAGGAACTGGGAAGGGAAGGTGTGGCAGTCACGTGTTTATGTTAATTTTATGATTGAAATGTAGGGGTGGAGTCTAGCCTGTTAATCTGGAGATAGCTACTGAGTAGCCAATGAGGCCTCTATGTGGGCATGGCTTTCACCTGAGACTCTTGGGAAATCTCGCAATATTTCCCTCATGAAGATGAGAAACTATCTTCCCCAGTTGTTGGGAGTTAGTTTCAGAGACGATTAATCACAGACAAGACAGGCTGGCAGCGTTCAAGAAGCTGCAGGAGCCGGTGGAGAGACCACACAACTTTGCCCTGATGGAGCCAGACCTCTGAAGCTGGGGTGGCCAGATGGAGACCTCTGCCAGTGATGAGTTGCTTCTGCTGTTAATGGACCCTGAGCCCTAGAGGCGAGGTGCCCTGCCAGCACCGGGATTCTGCACCCACTGACTTGTGACTTCATGAGTCGGAAGGAGGCTTTATGGACTGATTTAAGGTATATGGGTTAATATCGGACTTGTGACTTTGAACTGGACTGGGCTGGCATGTTTTCCAATGTCCTGTTCCTCTTCAATATAAACCCATTCCTTATATCCATATGTGAGTCTTTGAAATTTGTTCCGTTAGTCTACCCAAACTAACACAGAAGGGAAATATGGGGAGCTGGTACTGGGGGTCTAGGTAGGAGGATGGTTCGAGAATGATGATAGCAACAAGTGTGCAAATGTGATCTGCATACAATTCATGTATGTATTGATCGTGATAGGAGTTGTATGAGCCCCCAATAAAATTATTTATTTTTTAAAAAGTGAAAGGGGGAGATAACAAGGATCTACATATAACCACCTCCCTGGGGGATGGGCAACAGAAAAGTGGGCAAAAGTGACCAGACATCCCACATTTGCTGGGACAGTTCCAATTTTAAACAATTTTCCCTTTACCCCCAGCATTTAAAAAAAAAAAAAAAGTCCTGAATTTTGGGAAGAATGCGCAGCAAGCTAGGGAACGCGGGAGAACAGGAAGGGAATATATCCCCTCTACCACCACCCCCTCAATGGTGTTCTGCTTTACCAATGTTAAAATCTGGTCACTTAAAATTTGATGTTGGACAGTGTGAGCATGACAAAATAACAATAATTTATAAATTGTCAAGGGTTCATGGGGGAGGGGTGGGGAGAGCAAGGGGAAAATGAGCAGCTAATTCCATGGGCTCAAGTAGAAAGAACATGTTTTGAGAACAATCATGACAAAAAATGTATAAATGTGTTTGACACAATGGATGGATTTATGGATTGTGATAATAGTTGTATGAACCCCCAATAAAATGACTTTAAAAATCATTAAAGGAAAACTGCTGACTCTGATAAAAAGAATATGCCTTAGTGAAGGTATTGGTAAAATATATGACTCCAGGAATTGATGGAATACAAATTGAGGTGCATCAATAGAAATATGCAGTGCTGGAAACGATTGCATATGTCAAGAAATTTACAAGACAACTACTTAGCTCACCAATGAGAAAGGATCTGTATTTATGCAATTACACAAATGGTGTTCAAGCAGAATTCAGTGAAAAACAATCATATTGATACCACATTATGTAAAATTTTGTCGAAGATATTCTAAAACAGATGCTGTGGGGCTGCAAAGGATTGCAAAAAGAATGTACTCTCCCATTTATTCCCCAGTCAGGAAACCATGAAACATAAATCAAACCCAGCACAGAGTGAAATCTCAGGACTCTGGACAACAACTAAAACGTTGGAGAGTCAGTCAGGCTGAGTTAAGAAGTAGAACCAAGGAAAAGAAGATCGCATGGTACAAAAATTGGGAGAACCTACCAGATAACACTGGGAGCACTGCTCATCTCAACCATTTTAGTCTGGACCACACTCCAAACAAGAAACACAGAAAAGTGGTAAGACAATCAGTGCTCATGGGTCAGAAGACTTGAAATACTGAAATTGTTCATTTTACCTAAAGTGATCTCCAGGTTTAGTGCATGCTTATATAAGGACCAACAACACTCTTTACTGGGGGTGGGGGTGGGGGGGATCAAAACAACTAATCAGCAACGTTGGATGGAAAGTAAAGGAACCTCAACAGATAACTGCCAAAAGTTTAAGTCAGATTCAGAGAGACCATAAAATAAAGAAGATCATTGTTGATATTAAATGATCTAGGTAAAAAACAGCTAATACCAGAAATATATTAATTGTGTTTTATACGTTATGGAAGAGTATTTGATTTTGTGGATCATAACAAATTATAGGAAATATTAAGAATGGGAATTCCATTACACTTAATTGAGCTCATGAGGAACTTGTATATCAAACCAATAAATTCTTTGAACAAAACAAGAGGATGTTGCTTAATTAAAAATTCTATTAAATTGTGATTATATTATTTCACTTTATTCTATCTATCTACTGAACAATTAATCTGAGAGTAGGAGCTATATGAATAGAAAGGGCACCCAATTGAAAGGAAATTGAAGAAATAATGTTTAAATGAGAATTAGTCATGATATTCAGATGACACACTCTTCCTTGCTGAAAATGAAGATAACTTGAAGACTTTTTCTTTTTTTTTTTGAAGAATTATTTATTTATTTATTTTTTTAAAATTCATTTTATTGGGGACTCATACAGCACTCATCATAATGTATACATACATACATACATATGTTGTGTCAGTAGTTACATCTTTTCTGGGATGGGGTGGGGTTCTTTTTTTTTTTTTTTTTTTGATTTGTGAGAAG
>PVJH01012027.1:0-66239 GCA_004026705.1 Nesogale talazaci | reverse complement strand
ATCCCTCACTTGGGTGTTCTACTTCGACCTATTTATCAGGTTACACGAAAGGCCTCCAATTTTGAGTGGGGCCTGGAACAAGAAAAGGCTCTGCAACAGGTTCAGGCTGCTGTGCAAGCTGCTTTGCCACTGGGACCATATGACCCAGCTGACCCAATGGTGCTAGAAGTGTCAGTTGTTGATAAAGATGCAGTGTGGAATGTTTGGCAGACCCCTATTGGTGAATCACAGTGTAGACCATTGGGATTTTGGAGTAAAGTCCTGCCATCTTCTGCAGACAACTACACCCCTTTTGAAAAACAGCTGTTGGCCTGTTACTGGGCTTTGGTGGAGACTGAACGCCTCACCTTGAGCCACCAAGTCACCATAAAGCCTGAACTACCCATCATGAACTGGGCATTGACTGACCCACAGAGTCATAAAGTTGGACGTGTGCAGCAACACTCCATTATTAAATGGAAGTGGTACATACGAGATCGCGTCAGAGCAGGACCTGAAGGTACAAGTAAACTGCATGAAGAAGTGGCCCAAATGTCCACAGTCCCCACTCCAGTCACATTACCTTCTCTTTCCAAATCTGCACCTATGGCCTCCTGGGGAGTTCCTTATAATAATTTGACTAAGGAACAGAAAAGTCATGCTTGGTTCACAAATGGCTCTGCATGATATGCAGGTGCCACTCGTAAGTGGACAGCAGCAGTGCTACAGCCCCTTTCTGGGATCTCCCTAAAGGACAGTGGTGAAGGAAAATCCTCCCAATGGGCAGGACTTTGAGCAGTGCATCTGGCCGTTCAGTTTGCCTATAAGGAAAAGTGGCCAGATGTGAGACTGTACACTGATGCATGGGCTGTGGCTAATGGCTTGGCTGGATGGTCAGGGACTTAGAAGGAACATGATTGGAGGATTGGTGACAAGGAGATGTGGGGAAGAGATATGTGGATGGATCTCTCTGAATGGACCAAAAAAGTAAATGTAATTGTGTCTCATATGAATGCTCATCAAAAGGTTACCTCTGAAGAGGAGGGCTTTAACAATCAAGTAGATAAGATGACACGCACTGTGGAGACTGGCCCTCCTCTTTCCTCTGCCACTCCTGTTATTGTCCAATGGGCACATGAACAAAGTAGACATGGTGGTAGGGATGGCGGTTATGCATGGGCACAGCAACATGGACTTTCACTCACCAAGGCTGACTTGGCCATAGCCCCTGCTGAGTGCCCTTTTTGCCAGCAGCAGAAACGGACGTTAAGTCCAAGGTACGGAACCATTCCTCGGGGAGATCAACCAGCAACTTGGTGGCAAGTTGATTATATAGGACCACTCCCATCCTGCAGGGGGCAGCACTTTGTTCTGGCAGGAATAGACACATATTCTGGATATGGATTTGCCTTCCCTACACGCAATTCTACCCAAGTCCACCATTCGTGGACTTACAGAATGCCTCATCCACTGGCATGGCATCCCATATAGCATTGCTTCAGATCAAGGAACTCACTTTACAGCAAATTCAGTGAGGCAATGGGTCCATGCCCATGGAATCCACTGGTCGTATCATGTTCCTCATCATCCTGAAGCAGTTGGCTTGATAGAACGATGGAATAGGCTCCTGAAGACACAACTGCGATGCAAACTACGTGGCAACAACTTGCGAGGCTGGGGCAGTGTTCTCCAGGAAGCTGTATATGCTTTAAACCAGCGGCCAATATATGGTGCTGTGTCTCCAATAGCCAGGATTCATGGGTCCAGGAACCACGGGGTGGAAACTGGAGTGGCACCACTCACTATTACTCCTATTGACCCACTTACAGCATTTTTGCTTCCTGTCCCAGCAACCCTATGTTCTTCGGGACTGGAGGTCCTGGTCCCGAAGGAAGGAACTCTCCCACCTGGAAACACAGCACGGATTCCACTGAACTGGCAGCTGAGAATGCTCCCTGGCCACTTTGGGCTTCTTATGCCTTTGGATCAACAGATCAGGAAAGGTATCACTGTACTGAGTGGTGTGATTGATCCAGATTATCAAGAAGAAATTGGACTGGTGTTACATAATGGGGGTAAAGAGGCATATATCTGGAATCCAAGAGATCCCATAGGCCGACTCTTAGTGCTACCATGCCTTGTGATAAAAGTTAATGGTAAGTTACAGCAACTCCATCATGACAGGACATCTAATGACCTAGACCCCTCAGGAATGAAGGTATGGGTCACCACACCAGGCAAAAAACCACAACCAGCTGAAGTGATTGCTGAGGGCAAAGGTAATACAGAATGGATAGTAGAAGAAGGTAGTTCTACCTACCAATTACGACCACGTGATCAATTGCAGAAGCGAGGTTTGTGATTGTTCATGTATTTTCTGTTTATGAGCTTATTGAATATTTTCTTTGTTCATGTATGATATAGCAGGTACAATTGGACTCAGTGTGTTCTCATTTATATGTATGATAGATGTTTGATGTTAAGTATAAGTTTGATTTCATTGATAGGGCTAGAAATTCTATATGGGTAAAAAAATTGTGTATAGGGGCCATGTTGGCAAGGGGTGGATTGTGATGGGTAGGTTTGTTATGCCAACCTGACCACAGAAGTTTGGTGGGTCTGTTGTGACGGCACGGCCAATGAACACACGGGATGAATTGAAGGGCAGAGATAGGAAGGGCTCGGCGAGTCCCACCCTCTCTCTTGCTTCCGGATCTTGGGACCAGAGAGCTGGTCCTTTCTCAATATATAAATATATAAAAAGAATTATTAGTGTGCTGAATTTTATTTCTCTAAGAGAACCCTGTCTGATACAAATGGATAAACAAATTCTGGTATATTCATACAATGGAATATCATATATCAATTAAAAACAAGGACAACCCTCTTAAGCACTTAAAGACAGGGGAAAAACTAGAGAACACAATGCTTAGCAAGTTGATAAATCTTAAAGAAATAAATGCTTAATGGCATCATTATTAGAAGGAAAGACAAAAGACTAGTTGGTTTGACAAAACTGACAAAACTTTGAAGATAATGAGAGGCCAGACATTGGAGGTGGGGCGAGGGAGAGGAGATAGAAGAAATAAAAGAGGGTGAGAGGGAGGATAGCAAAGGGCGATGGTGGTGGTAGGGAGGACCACGTATAAAGGAGTGCTTAACTGATTATTGGAATGGAATTATTTAATTAATGGAATCATGGAATTTGTTGAGATTCTATTTGACTCCATTTGTTGGGATGCAGCATATAGAACATGCTCCTTTCAAAATCCTGGTAAATAAATAATTAAAAGCAAACTTACTGACTAACTAAATGAGGAAATGAAGGAGAGTGAAGGCGGACAACCTTTAAACAAACCTTCTGGATTCCTTACCCTTCAGATCTAAGTATTGATCTGAGTGGCTCAAAAGGGGAGACACAATTAAAGTGGACGTGGTGTCTTCAGCGATATACAAGGTCGTTTTCAACATGTGAGGAACAAAGGGCATATTACCCAAATAGTGATAGAGCAGTCCTCGGTTGTCATTAGTGGACCCTGATTTGTTTGGGTCTTAGTACAGCGGCAGGAAACTACCCAATGCGGAGTCTTCCTCACATTCGTCATGCTTAAGCCCCTTGGTGGCCCTTGTGAAAGAGCAGAAAAGAGGGCAATCAATGACCAGGGTTGTGAGAGAGGACACACTGCATGCACTCTCTCAAATCATTAGCGGAGCACCCCGGACACCGCTGGGAAGTTTCTACTCCCAGGAGCACAGCTAGGACCACTCTGGCAGCCTCAGCTCCAAGTGTAGCTGCAGTGGTTTTGAGATCAGCCCAGCTTGGGAGCTGCGCCATCCATTTCCAACGATTGCTCGCTCACCCCTGCCATCCGCCCCCTCCCCCATTCTGCTTTATATTGCCATGGTGTGGTATTCTGTAGGTCACCAGGTGTCTCAGCAAGCGTACCTGGCTCTGGGGGCGGGGAATTACCTGGGCAGGCAGGCCTTATTGACTTGAGTTCCCGAGTCTTTGGGAAATCATTTAACCCTTTGAAACTCCCCTTCCTCAGCTGCAGAAGTCTCACCACCCACCCAAGAAGCAGGGTGTACCAAAATGAGCTGCGAGGCGGTGAGAACAGGTCGAGTGCACCATGACTACTCATTGTCCCTGCTAGGTTTGTCCGGGGACGGAGTATGACTCCAAATCAAATGTCAACCCCTGGTACCGATCTTGCGGGCGAACCATGAAACTTTTAGAACTATTTCCAATAAGCAGCTACGGCTTGGCCTTTAGGCGTTTCCTAGCAGCTCTCCACTTCCATTCTGACCCCCAGGGTTGCGTTTGAACTTGGACTGGCCTTGGACCTGCTCTTTATCTGAGCTTACCATTTCCTCCCGGGAAGCATGGAGGGAAGTCAAGGTACCACCTAGGGGGTAGCATGAAGATCATCTCAAGGGCGGAAGAGAAAACACAACTAGCTAGGCTAGGATTGACCCCCGGAAAGCCATCCTGGGGCGTGAACTTGGGAAGCATGCAGCGCGGAGCCAGAGGAAAGGGGAGCTTGTCTTGGTGCAGCCTAGGATGGAGGGAAAGGGAGGGGCGCGCTGGGGGTGGGAGGAAAGAACCGCGCGTGCTCACCCCGCGGAGCCGCATCGCGGTGGGGGCTGGAGGGGGGGGGGGGGCGGCCGCAGTTCCGGTAGGGGGCGCCGGCGCGCCGCACTGCAGCACCGCCGCCGCCTGGCCCGCGCCGCTCCGGGGGCCGCTGGGCTCTCTCGCCTCCTGCCGCAGTCCCTCGGCCGCTAGTTGGAGCGAGCGAGCGCAGCCCGCGACTGGCTGCTGCTGCCGCCGCTTGCACCGGCGTCTGCAGCTCAGCACCTCGCAAAGGCAACCTGCGTGCCGGCGGCGCAGCGCGGCGGCCAGTCCTCTGGCTCCCATCCGAACTTGCCGGCGACCGCGGCTCTCCCGGGCCTCCCCCTGCAGGAACAGGTGAGAGTCACGCAGGTGCCCAGGTGGCGCTTTCCCGAAGGGTGCATGCCGTGCGTCCGAGCGCCTGGGCCGGTGGGTCTGTCCTCCTGATCCCCAGGAGCTCTCCTGGGGCTTCTCTGGAGCCAGAGGCGAGCGCGAGCGCCCAGGCTGCACAAGCCTGTCTGAGCTGTGAACGGAGGCTCTTTCAACTTAGCCTTCACTTACTCCCTAGCTGGAAGACTGAGGGGGTCCACAGAGGCTGCTTTGTTGGATCATCTCCGGATACCTGTTGCTTTCGGGACCAGCTGGCCAGAGGACTGTATGCCCTTAGCCGCATCTTCCGCAGCCTTGAGTAACTGCCTGGTGCTAAGATGAGGGAAGAATTCCTGGCAGTGAGACCAGGAAAACTTGATTTCAGTGCTATGGAAAGGGCACCCCCCAAAGAACCTCATTCCCACGACCTGACTAGGTTCTCTAAACAACGGCCTTTTATTATAATGAGACAGAAGTTAGAAAATCTAATACCTAATGCATGCTTCTCCCTCCCCCCAGAGGAGACAAAGAGCATGAACCTTGATAAAGTATATGATCTTGGCAGTGATTTATTATGCACGGAACACTTCTTTAAATAATAATTATGAAAAGGTTATTAGTAATCTAAATATCGCAGATCTTATAGATTATAAGCTCCTGGAAATTAGCCCCCCTCTTATTTGCATATGCTAAATGCAGTGCATTATACATCTTAAGAAGACTCACTAAATGTTGAATGAATTAATGATGCCAGGATTTGGAAGATAGCTTTACTGATTACTTTCTTTTAAGTTTCCCTTTAGTTAATTCTATGTTTAAGGTGAAAAGACAAATTCACTGCATCTTTTTTTTAATCTCTTTAATATCTAGATGTGCCTTTAGCTGTAGGAGTAATAGGTATTTAGAAGTTTTTGTCCTAATAAGGCATAATCCACATAAAAAGTGCATGGCAATGTCTAGACCCAGGCAGAATCTGTCTGCCCAACATTGGAACAAGTGAATTTTCTTAGACCCATTTGATGGAAGGTCTTAGACTGTGCATTATTTTGAACACCAGAAACTTGACAGCAGGTCACAGACAATGAGGGATACAGTTCTCTTTGTTTTCTATCTTTGGCACATGGAATGTTTCGATTTTCATAGGGGAAGTAAAATGCATGTTGACTTTGTGTCTTTAAGTGATTTGAAGTCATTTTTCTGAACACAAGCTTGACAGTAACCAGCTGCAACTTTATTAGGCTGTAAATGAAAAACAAACACACTCAACTTCTCTTTCTTATGTGAAATTCCAATGTCACTGAGGCTCTTAGGAAGTTACTGAAATATTAAACTTAAATGTTTTTAAAAATACTTTGATGGTAACTTTCATAGAGCAAAAATCAAACAGATGTTAGCTTAGATTACATATGCACAAATATATGTACACATATATGCAGTTTTGGACAAAATAGTAAATAATTATTTATTTATACAAGCAAATGAATGCTGCGTTTTGAGAAAGTTCTTGCCAATAGAAATTATGTTATCAATAGAATTTGATGTTTTTTGCTACAGGGCTACTTCTGTGATGAAGCATTGATTCTTAAACTTGAGGCCTTTTCTTAATAAAGGCATATAAATTGACCAAAAAGGGAATCCTTTAATCTTTAGCCAAAATTATGGAACTGGACAAATTGCAGATGTTAAAGCTTCTGGGTTTTGTGTTATTAATGAACCGAGAAAATGTTTCATTACTGGGGATGAAGTAAACAAAAGCTAATGTTAATGTTGATCTTTTTCATCCTTCAGAGGAAGCATGGCATGTTGAAAAGCATTGCATACAAAAATTGTGAGGTTCAGTCTGGGAGCGTACTTGTATAATGAAGAAAACAATTATGTACCAACAGCTCCACAGAAATACTTTTCCAGCAACATGTTCACTTTTCTTCTCTGATTCTTAGGAGAACCATGTTTTGGAATGTGTACATGACAAATAGCTGGAAGAAACACTAAACACACTACAGATTTGTGTTTTAAAAACATCTTTACAGACTGGGAAAAAAAACTTGATGGAGAGAATCTGATGCAATTAACTTTAACAACGATAAAAGCCAAACCCTGTATTTAGGTTTAAAACATCAATTGCACAGAAACTTGGAATCAAGAGTCCTGCAATTTATGCAAAAGACGCGAACCTCAGTTTTAGTGCCAGGAAATGTTTTATCTACAATATTCTGATAATGAAAAGCAAACAAACACACTGAACTCGTTTCTTTTCAGTCGATTTCAAACTCCAGATGTTTGTCTTGGTTGTGGTCTTTATAGATGTCTTTCTTTAGTAGAGCCCCTGCTTGGGGTTGAATCACTAATCTTTAGGGTGCTTTGTCACCCAAAGACCTTACAACATCCAGATGAATAATGGGGAACCAATCTCAATGAACTTTTGCCATGTCAGTTTATTAGATCACATTTTGAGTTCTTTTCTTTTTTTTTGGCATCACTGCCCTTTGGTGGTCGTGGGAGCTACCTAGCCTTGCTCCCGGAGAGCTGCTGCTGGAATTAAACCTCCAAACCCATGGGCCGCAGTCCTGCACTCAACCAATTATGCCACTGGGGCTCAGCCCCCACATTTTGAGTTCTATGTGCTTCTGGGTGCCACTTTGTTAGAGATACTGAAGTGCTACATGCCAGAGTAGGCCAGGTACAGTGAGACGGGAATGCAAGGGGCACCATATCCCAAATCAGAATGGACACCCCATGAAGAACAAGTCAGGATGCTGGGCTTTGGTTTATTAGAAAATGAAGGACTGAGGTGATGATACCAAAAGTCCTAGTACCTCAGTACCTGTTGGTCCTTGAGTGAAGGAGGGGGAAGAAGAGCAGGAGGAGACAAAATTCTCTTTTTGAGTTATTTCATAAAATAACAGGAAAAACCAGGACAGATAAATAGAAATCATGGGGAAGCAGATTAGCGCTCAAATGAAGAAGAGCCAACTCATTGCTCTGACATCAATTCTGAGGCATAAGAACCAATAGGACCAGGTATGTGAAATCTACCAGGTATGGCCCACTGTCCTGGTAGGTTTCAGAGACTATAGCTCTTTAGGGCTAGAAGAAATCTTACCTTTGTCCTGCAAAACAGCTGCTAGTTTCAAACTGCTGACCTTGCAGGTAGTAACCTGACCCATAACCCACGACACCTCCCAACCTCCTTCACTTGAAGGATGACAGTTCTAATTGGAAGGGACTGGCTAGAAATAGACCAGCGTTCAGAGGGAACTGACCTCATGCAGGCCAGTGGACAGTGAGATACAGGACAACCATTGGATTATAAAAAAGGATTCCTGCCAAGCCTGGAGGATTCTTTAAGTCACTCCAAGATTCTTTGCAAGGTGACATTTCCAGGATGCGAAGACCCTGGGTGTCATTCCTATCATACTCACCTATATAAAATGTGTGTACATTTTTCTAGAGCAGGGGGTCCTCAAACTTTTTAAACAGGGGCCAGTTCACTGTCGCTCAGACTGTTGGAGGGCCAGATTATAGTTCAAAACAGAACAAAACAAAAAACCATGAACAAATTCACTGTGGATCCGGGATGAGTCAGCTGTTAAGCAGGGCAGGCAGTGGTGGCAAAAACACCCAGTGGGCCGAATAAGTGTCCTTGGTGGGCCGTATGTGGCCCACAGGTTGTAGCTTGAGGACCTCTGCAAGAGTCCCTGGGTGATGCCAACAGTTAAACACTCGTTTACTAACTGATAAATCGGAGGGTCAAGTCATATAGAGGAACCTCAGAAAGGTCTTGTGAAGCTTCCCAAAATATCAACCATTTGAACACCCCATGGAGCTCAGTTCTGACACACATGAAGTCGCCATGAGTCAGAATTGGCTGGATGGCAACAGCTCCTCCCGTCTCAAACTGAAGCCACAACTCACAGGGACTTTTTAGGATAGTTGAGCTGCCCTTAGGTTTTCCAAGGCTGTGATCCTTATGAAAGCAGATCAACACATCTTTCTCCTGCAGAGGGCCTGGTGGATTCTAACCATCAACCTCTGGGCTCCCCATCAAGCATTTGACCAGGTGTTATCAGGGCTCATTTGGTCCTTATGTCTTTGTGACAATGTCATGCCCCAAGTGTTGCAAACATGCCATTAAAAAGGAGTGTGACATTTGTCTTTGGGGAACTTTTTGTGTATGAGGGAACCAACCTCATGCAGGCAAGTCGGCAGTGAGACACAGGACAACCATTGGATGATGAAAAAGGATTCCTGTGGTGCTTGGAGGAGTCTTTAAGTCACTCCAAGATTCTTTGCAACGTGGCATTTCCAGGATACCAAGACCCTGGGTGTCATTCTTATCACGAACGCCCACCCATATAAAATGTGCATACATTTCTCTAAAGCAGGGGTTCTCAAACTTTTTAAACTGGGGGCCAGTTCACTGTGTCTGTCTAGCAAGATATAAAAGTATACTTGCCTTCCAATTCCTGGATCTTGTGCATCTGTTTTGTTGTGGTTGTTGTTATGCTGTTTGGTGGGGGGAGCTTGGTGGGGGAAGGGGGTGATCATATGTTCTAGTACAAAGTGGGGTGAAATGTAACCTTGAAATGCACAATGCCATTTTGTTTTTCTGGGTTTGGCTAACGTGATCATATATTGTGTATAGGTCAAGTAAAAAGAAAAAGGCCCCCAAAAGACTTTCCCCTTCATGAATGTTTATATATTATTGAATGTTTGCAGCCAAGTGGTAAATGGCTGCATTCACATGCTTCAAACATTTGTTATCAATTACTGCCAAGAAACAATCCTTCAGGGACAAATTCTTTAAGGAAGTGTTTTCCAAAAAAATGATATTGTGCCCAGTGAAAAACACACGCTTTGGAACCAAGTAGACTTCCATTGAAAGGTTGGCTCTGAGTTTCACTAGTGGAGTTGTTTAGTTTACAGTAAATTACTGTAAACTAATTTGAAGGGGAGAGTGGTGAAAACCAAATGGAAAAATGTAGATAAAATGAATGTTGGTTGGCAGATTAAAAAAAAAAATAACTCCACTCAACGTCACCACGTCACTGCTGAGTCATCGAGACTCCCTCATAGAGGATTTGTGAGACGCAGACTGTCTCTGGGAGGAGAGAGGCCAGCCTTTCCCCCACAGAGTGGGGGTGGCTTTGAACTGGGGGCCATGAGCACTGCAGACCAATGCCTCATGACTACGGTATCAGGGCTGGCAGAGAGTGCATAATTAATACTAAGTCCTTTCTTCAGTCATTGATGAATTCCCAAATATTTTTGTTTAAGGCTGTGGACTCTTCTAGAATTGCAAATATTTGCAATGATATGGTGAAGCCAAAGGCCAGAACCACAAAGATCTCCTCAGCTCTTCAGTTTTGACAACAGTGAATTATCTCTCAACGCTCATCATGGCTAAAAGTGCAGAAGTCAAACTGGCAATATTTGGGAGAGCGGGAGTGGGCAAATCAGGTAAGACTTTGACACTCTTCTCATTGTGACAGGTTTTGTGTGCTCCTTTGCTACTGCTTCCTGGGACTGGATGTGATGGGGTGGTGGATCTTGTAGATGAAACCTCCCCCCCTTTAAGAATCATTTTATTGAGGGCTTTTACAGCTCTTATAACATTCCATACATTAATTGTATCAAACATATTTGTACATATGTTGCCATCATCATTTTCAAAACATTTTCTGCTTGAGCCCTTGGTATCAGCTCCTGAAATCTCTTTTTGTAAAGAAATTTCATTTCAAAAAACCAACTTTTCTGTCCTCCTTTTTCTTGCTCACACAATCCAGTGCGTATGTCACAGGACTTGCTATTCTGAGGAAAGATATTAAACAAATCTCCAAAGAAATCAGAGTATGAAAATTAAAACAAACAAACATACTGGCTCTTTCCCCTCTTCTGGATGACATCCTGAATGGCAGATTTGAAATTACATTCATCTCGATAGTCTCAGCCACCAGGCCAACATCAAGGCTAAGCTGAGTGCCCGATAAAGGCTTGTGTAATAGACACATCTTTCTGCAGACAGATAGCATTATTCTCTGACACTTCTGCATTTCTGAAGGACTGGTGAAAACTTATGAATCCACAACTTCAAACAAGATCACTACTGCCAGTGCCCTTGGCATGAATTTAAGTGATCAAAACCTGATCTTTTTCATGTCCCTGTGTAAAAGGTTTATAGACATTTCAGATTGAAGGTGAAATGACAGAATTGAAACTATGTCTGATCCAATTAGAACCATATATCTTGGGTCTCAATGGATAAGGACCGCTTGTGCAGATGTTGCTGAAGAGTCAGAGGCCATGCAGTGATTCAGAGGACACTGCCTCCACCTCTCACTGAGGAAAGAGCACCATTTGGATGTTGCACACAGAGGTTTTCTTCCTCAGGAAAGCTTTCCTTGATATCTAATAGGTGGGTTTGTCTAAGGGAAGCCCTAGGTGCGAATAAACGGACTGATCCTAAACAAATAGACGTAATTGCCCTTTAATGCTGCAATCTACCCCTTTCTCCTCACCAGGCTTTCTGCACTAGTCGTTCTTAAGTCTCTCTCTCTCTCTCTCTCTCTCTTTCTCACTTTCCTCTTTGAATTTTTTAAAGAAGGCTCTTCTCTATGATCACCATTTTCTTCAACTTGCTGCCTGCTCTTGCCTCTGGCAGAAACCAAGCAAAGAAAATAGATAGTTGGCAAGGCTGAGCAACTGCCGGCCCCTACAAGATTGAAGATCATTCGACTCCTCCCCATTAATCTTCTCCCTGTTTCCTGATGGCGTGAGAACCTAATTTCTGTGACTGGTGGAAGGATCTGGAGAATGAGGAAACGGCTCGCTTTGTGGGGGATGAAGGGCGGGGAGTGTGTGGGAAGGGCTGTGCAGCCAGCAATAGCAGGTCTAAGGCATTCAGGAGTGAAAGGTCTTGGCCTGGGACTATTTATTATTCCTTTATTCAAAATGTAGCATATACCATAGGGCAAGAGGATTTGACAACCTTATATCATTTACCATAAAAAGCTCCATAGGGATAAAAGAAGTAAAAATAAATATTATACTGGGAAAGTCACTTAGCCATAGAAATAAATATTTTTTCTCCCATCTTAAAGATCCCAGAGCAACCCATGCCCTTCCTCCTATCCAAGCCTGATCCATCCAGCTTGCACTTAGGCAGTAGTTTTTTCTGTCTGCTCCAAAATTGTTTTAATTGTTCAGGTATTCCTCTCATTCTTTACTGTTTACCCTGCAGCATTTCTTTTTCTACAAATCCTTTTTTTGTTTGCCTTGAAGTTACTGCAAGTGGTTTCTTCTGTGGCTTTCAATGTTCCTACCTTCTAGACATGCTGTCCCGTCATTGCAGTAGTGATACGGAGACAGCTTTTGCTAAAGTTGCCATCAGCCAACGACCAATCTGATGACTGGTTTCCAGTTCTTATCTTCTTAGACTTCTCTTTACCTTTGGACACAGTTAACTACTTACTAATTTTTACCTACCGTGGTCTTGTGACAGCACACTTTGGTCTATTCCCTCAGTACCTTTTCACCATCCCTGACCAGTTACTTGCAATTCCCCAATTCATCTCTCAAAAGCTAGGAGTCCTCTTGTGCACTTACTCCACACACCTAGTGCTGGTGCTAACATCCGCATGCAAAAACAAATTCTGCTGACCTCAACTCTCTGTATATAAAATGCAGAGGACAAGCTCACTCATTAAAACACCCTTTTCCAGCTCAAAAAATCCTATAGTTCTTGATTGGACAGATTTTTATATCTGCCTTATACCAGTGGACTTTGAAGACATTCATAGAAAACTAATTAAGCACTGGTGGAATATTTCTACCAACTTGTGGAAGCTCCCTTGTATACACTTCACCATTTGTGTTTATTTTTATTTAGTTAAGACTTACAGTGTTTGACTACATGCTTTTAAACAATTGGCTTTTTATCCACAGACAGCGTTGGCCTCTTTCAGCATGAGAGTGTATTCTTGAGACCTTGAAACCACTCATCATGGTTAGAAAGTACCGATTTATCTGATGCATGGGAGACAAATATGAGATCTTTTCCCATGGTTCAGTGAAAATAACCATCAGCTACTTCATGTCTGTCAAAACCAAAAGCAGATGGTAGCAAAATTGAATTCATGCTTTTAGAGCTTTTCATTAATATAAATGCACACTGTCTCCATGCCACTTATTCACTGTTCTATCACACAGTCTATATATAAGCCTTATGGATAGCTTTTTATTGACCTCAGCAAGAAATTGTACTCTCTGCAGCTCAACTGTGCCTCCTCACTTAAGCATATTGCCACTACCACCCCTCCCCACCATTTACACGTCAGGCCCAGGAATGGCATTGAGTTTTCCATGAGCCCAAAGCAGTGGGCGTTTTTAAGGACTAACAGTCTAATTTCTCCGCAAGCACCCAGTTAGAGAAACACCCGTAACAAGATCTGCTTGAGACGCTGGAAGGGTGTAAGCGGAGTGTCTCTGATCTGGCCCGTGTGCATTTTTTGGAGGCCTCCAGGAGACCTGATGACAAGCAGAGAAGCCCTCTCCTGTTTTCCACCGTCAATTGCAAGTTGGAATGCTGAGTCCATCCCCTCCCATCTCTTTCTGTTGTGTCAGTTCCCACTGACCCTGGACAATAGAGTCACACTGCTGCCCCAGGTCTGAAACGGTGATCTTTACAAAGGCAGACCGGTCACATCTTGGTATTTGGGGTAAATAAGATTGTGTTGTCCATTTGCTAAAAGAGAGAATACACAGACTAAAAGCCAAAGGCAAGAGCTCTGTGGCTAAACACTTTTGACTCCAGGCCCTCCCTGTTACTTGCTGTGTGAACATGAACTTGTCAACCTTGACAAGTTACTCACCTTCTCAGTTTCCTCAACAATTCAAAAGGATAGAACAGGGTCTGTCTCACAAGTGGGATGATTACTTAACGAGTTCTTACATGCACGTTGCTTAGAACCACAGTACCTGATACATTGTGTCTAAATATCAGTTTACATTATTATACTATTTTGAGGCATGCTTATGTTAATGTAGAAATTATCTAGTGAAAGCATGCAATCAAAAATATATTCATTTGAACGTGATTGTTTTCAATAAAAGCTAGAAAGCTTACAAGGCAAAGCCTTTAGATACCTACACAGCCTCTCTCTCTCTCTCTCTCTCTCTCTCTCTCTCTCTCTCTCTCTCTCTCTCACACACACACACACACACACACAAATACAAACACATTCCTTCATTCAAAGACTGTTTTAATGTCAATTGACCACTGGTGATTACAACAATACTCTTATTCTTATGACTTATAATCAATCTTAGGGGAAAAGCCAGAAATATGTAGGTGTTCTCCATGAGCTAGCACCTTCAAATCTGAAAAAGTGATTTCTGTGTGTGTGGGCTTCCAAACCCAAATTAATAGAGAGATTCTGTCTGGTTCAAAACAGAATTTAACATTCAGCAACCTGTTTGGGCTGACAGATTGACAATAGACATGTTAACGCAGCCAAAATTGAATAATGTTCCAATTACTAAGGAGCACTGAAAAAACTGTGAGAAGAATGTGCAATTGTGCGCTTGTTTGGGTGTGTGTAGAAAAGGGAGAGAGCGAAGCATTGACATTGACATGGTCTGGTGTTATTTGATGGACTCTTCCTTCTGGCTGATTGTACCTCACAGTTCTGTGAACAAGGGAGCTTACTAGCTTAGGGGCACCGTTCTGAGTGGGTGTGAGCTGCAGAGACCATGCTTTTCCCCAGCCCTCGACATCTATTCCTGCTCTGCAGGGTAAACATTTGCCTGCACTGAGTAAATGTAGTACGTAGGGCATAGATTTCCTTCCTGTGTGCATCAGCTTATGTTTTGACAGACTCCAAATCATTAAAACAATGAGATCTGCCAATAAGTCTAGAATGCACACCATATTTATTTAGGATAACCGAATGCTTCCTGGATTCATAGTCTTCAAATTTGTAGCAAGCGTGGGAAGGACTAATAGAAAAATGTCTCCTGAAGTGCTAAATTTAGCTTCACTGTTGACATTCTCCTTTTAGAATTGAGATACCGTGTGTCATCGCTAAATATATTGTCTGGAATGGACTAGCCTCAAAGTTAATTGAGTAATTCTACCCTCTAATTTGAAAGCCAATTGATGCACTCATCCATGAAGACTTAAGTTCAGACTCAGATTGCTTAACTATAAATTGGTTGCCAGATCCAAATAAGCAAGTGTTTTTTTTTTTTTTTTTAACCCCTGGCATAAGGAAAAGTGATTTACATTTTCCTCTTTTTTTACTTTCTTACCAACATTTCTTTCCCTCCTGCTAAATATATGAGGGGTAGCCCTGGAAAACAGATTCTGCTTTCAATGCTATGCATTTAAGTTTTTTAATAAAACAATCTTATCACCTTCAAAGCACTCTCCATTCCACTTAGTACATTTGTCAAATCTGTAATTCCATTCTTGGAAACATTCTTCAAACTCATCTGTTTGGATGACTGACAGCACCTCCCTCGTTTCTGTTTGTTTTTTCTTTCACCTCTTCTGCATCATCAAAGCGCGTTCCTTTCCTGATCCTCTGCGTTCTTGGAAACAAAAGTAAGTTGCACAGAGCGAGGTGAGATGAGTTAGGTAGGAGAGGCATGCTGTTTTTTTTTGTTTGTTTTTTTTTTTACCAAAAACTGGTTCACTGAGCAATTTGTGTGAGCAGGTGCATTGTGGCAATACCATTGCCCCATCTGCCACGGTTCACACCATTTTTGTCGCACACTGATTGTTATGCAATCCTTTCAGAACCTTTAAATAGAAAGTTCAATTAACAGTCTAATCTGCTGAAATGAACTCCATATGCACTATCTCCCCTCACACAAAAACAAAACAAAAACAAATGAGCATTGTCTTGATCTTTTATTTTTTGGGGGGAGGGGGGAGGTGACCATGGCGCCCTCCACTGGCTTGATCCATGTTTCCTTTCGGGGGTCAAAGAATAGCATCATGTCTCATCATCAGTAATGAGCTTGGAGAAAAAAGTCTGAGTCACTTCAGAACTGTTCTTTCTAAGAATGACATGTTTGCACTCAATGCGCTTTTTGCTCGTCAGTCAGAACCCAAGGCACACATTTCCCAGTGACCCCTTCATTCCCAAATCTTCCGTGAAAATTCTCTGTATTTTTTTGACATTTTCATCCATTTGGGAAGTCGATAGGCTTCCAGAATGAGGTTTGTCATCAACTGACATTTCACCTTTTTCAAATGAGAAAACTACTCATACATTTGAGCTAACCCGTCATGCTGTCCTTGTAAGCTGTGTTGAGACTGTGGCATTTTTCCTGAGCAGGAAACATTATTTCACTACCACATGCTGTTTTCTTAAATCGACCATAACAAGATATGATGTTTGAGCAAAACTGCTTTCACTGTGAGCAGAGAGAATCTTCCCAGCTGATTCCACAGGGTGCACTAAAAGCCAATTACTCAATGCGTGACAAGCAGGGAAAAATGCATACTGCAAATGCTCCACCCAGTGAAGCTTCTTCCCCACTGAAGTTTTTTCCAGTTATTTTGAGCTATATGTATATATATATATATATATACACACACACACACATATTTATCCATACACACATCCATATTCATATATTTATAGTTTTTAAAGATTTCTTAAATCTTATTATCATGTGAGCAACAGGTTCAATTCTCATTTTTCCCAATAAGCACATGAAACTTCTTTGATATATATCTGGGCTTTGTGGCTAGACTAGGTTTATATGATCTCGTATAGTAAATAGAAACAGCAACACATCAGGTACCATGGTAGGTTAGTTTTGCTTGTGCTATGGAAGTAAACTTTTGCATTGTAGTGCTTTTTCTCTACTTCAGTACTATGTATCATTTCGCTTCTTTAGTTCAGGTCCAATGGTGTAGCATAGTGTTTTTGAACTTGGTTTTCAAAGTACTTTTAATATAAAACAAAGATACTGAAGTTTTGGCATATGTAAATATCTCATTGCAATCGTGTACTTATTTCACAGGTTTTATTAAGCAATAAATTTTAGTCAGTAAAATGCAATCAAGGAGTCCTGGTGGCACAGTGGTTGCTGATTGGGCTGCTAACCACAAGGTTACGAGTTCAAAACCACCAGAGGCTACACCAGAGAATGAATAAAACATATACATTATTTGATCGTAAGTCAGAGCATACTTCTGCTTATTTGAATATTGATATGATTCAAGCAAAATCTTCAATGTCTGGAATGGATTCCTTAAAAAGATATACTCATTATTGAATTTATGTTGCTGACCTAATAACACTATGCTTCTGGACCAGGCTGAAGACCCCAGAATTGCAGCTTTGGCTGGCACAGTGATGTGAACATTCTTGATATCCCTGGAGCTTGGCTTTCACCTCTCTCAACCCACAGGGGCAATTCTACTGGGTCCTAGGGGTTGGCATTGACTCGATGGCAGTGAGTTTGGTGTTTGGGGTTTAATGCCCAAATCCATTTTCTAAGGTTTGCATAGCATTTGTCTAAGAGTCTGTAATACTAATTGTAAGTTTTCTAAAAGAAAACCTTTGTCTAGATAAGAAGTGAGACAGATAATGTTTTAGGTATGGCAGACTTGGATGAGCACCTACAAGAGAAGGTGTCTTTGTGTGTGTGTGTGTGTGTGTGTGCGTGTGTGTGTGTGTGCGCGCACGCACGCGCACATGTGCCTTTTTCACACGGTTATGGAATTGAAGAAGGCCCTTGTGTGTTTAGAGGAATCCCTAATTTTTAAAGGATTCGATCAAGGGAAGAAAGGTGACATGAAGATTGGCGTGGAAGGAGCAAAGACTTGAAAGCAGTCTTTTCTACTGTCATACAATATGGTAGCCTGTGGCTTTCAAGAACTAAAATCTTTCTTTGCATGCAAAGAGAAAAAGTGAAATGAGGCAAATAGATTATATGAGTTTCATCTTCTAGCTCCACTGTGCTTTCACACAGTAGCCTCCTATTTATAGATGCGTGAAAGTCAGACCTCTACTAGGTTACGAGTCATTGCTTGCCTTACCTGGTTGCTGTTAGGTGGAACTTAGGAAAAGGAAAGAAAATGAAAAAGAATGGTGCTTTGGTAGGGGTTGGCCATTTTTCTGGAAGATGATAAGCGAACCTTAGTTAAGGCTTTTCTCTCTAGCAAAATGAAATTATGGAGAGAAATTAGTTGGTGACTAGGTGAAAACAAAACAGAACTACTTTTCAAGGACAATATCTCAAACTTCATAATAACTTTGTCTTTTTCAAAGACAAAGGATAAGGGTTTGTGCTTGCTGCTTCTTATAGAAATATTTATCCAAATCCAGTTGTCTTTCATTTTTAATTAATGACTAATTTGTTCACGGAAATCAGGTTTCTATCATGAAATATTCACCACCATCACTTCCAATCTGATCCTGGCTTATTTTGTTGGCAGCTGGCAAGGATTAACTTTGAGGGAAGGGAGTGATGAAAATTTTAAATCATCCTTCTAATTCTCCTTTTTATTCCTGGTTTCCCTCCAGTTTTGGGGTTTGGGGAAGCCAGCCAAATTTCCAAGGTGGTACTGGCCTTGAAGCCAAAATTCCAGTGCAAACGCAACTCTGTTGCTACAGCTGCCTTTGAAAATATAAGGTGGTTTCAGGGAAAGCAACATTAACTTCGTCCATCTTAGAAATGAGGATATTTTTATTTGGAGAAACAAGGCAACCTGAAATTAGTAATTTCAGCATGGAGTAAATATATACACAAAATCACACATATACACATGCACATACAGTGGTTAGGTACAATTAAGTTGATTGTGACTCATAGTGACCCCAACAGACATAGTACACCTGCCTTGTAGTTTTCTTATCAGTAATATTTACTGGAGCAGACTGAAAGGTCTTTCTCCTACAGAACCACTGAGTTGATTTCAGTCAAATCTTTTGGTGACTAGGTGAATGCTTCATCACGCTACCACCAAGGATGTAGACAGACACGCCACGTTTTTACTTTATTTGCCAAGCTCTAGTTGGCAACCTGGCATCTGGAAAGTCCATTAACACCATTTTCCCAACAGCATTTGTTCACTTCAGGTTTCTAGGTCACATTTTGTTAATTCTCACAATATCTCAAACTTAGTCATATTGCTATTGTACACATAAACACCTATCAAAGTAAGTATTGTGTAAACATGGCTTTTATCTGCTCTGAGGAAGCAGAAAATTCTTATGACTAGCTTAATTGTGGTGCTTTCAAACTGAACCCACAATATTTCTGAGGTAGGCTTATATGTATGAGTATATATGTATTTATATAAAATAGGTACACAATCATATATGTGTACACACATATATACATATGTATTACAAATATCCTCAATCCCTCAGCTTTTGGGGGTCAGAGCAAAGTCGACACATAAGACTTTTGCAACTTTTCTATAGAATATTTTCACTTTGTATTGTCCTACTCTTTTCCACATCCTTCTCAAACATAAGCATCTCATTAGAATATGTAATGATCATTAGGATGTCACTATATGAACCTTGTACATAAACTGAGGAGTCTAGTAAGAATTTTCAGTAATCAAGGAATGTCCAGTGCATGAAGCAAAGACCCTCAGGCATAGAGGGGGGGTGTGGTCAATCCACACAAGGAACATTCTCAGTCGCCTGCACACTCATTCTGTAAGAGATTCTTATGTCATGGAGGAGTCCATTGATTGCAGTCTTGCATCAAGTATTAGGAAGTTGGTGAATAATCTTCTACAAAATGAGTGTTATCATTGTTATGTAAAAGAATATATTGCATGATGTGCTGTGGTATGATACAATAAGAAAATCACACAGGTAATAGAAAAGATGAGGGTTTAAGCACAGATTCGCCCCATTCATGATTTTTAAAAATTTATTTATGAAATAAAATATTAGTTTGACCTTTTGAAAATTAATAAGACAGGTATAAGAAAGTGAACAATTACAGCACTTACAGTACTTGAAGAGACATTAAGTTGGTGTTTTAGAATAAGAATGTATAGGGATTAAGCAGAGAGGTGCAGTTAGGAAAATGTAACTCAGTCTTATGCCTCCCCAGAGAAGGAAACATTGCATGTTATAAAATTTTGAAACTAAAAGCTTATCCATTTTAAAAAGCAAAGATGTAATTTTAAAACCTTGCAATTTTTAAGTACAAGCTGCAAATAATATGATTCTCATGATTAAGCATGATGTTAAGGGGTACATTTCTTTTAAAAAATAATTTTAATTGGGCCTTGTACAACTCTTACCATAATCCATGTATCCATCCTTTGTGTCAAGCACATTTGTATATTTGCTGCCCTCATCATTCTCAAAACATTTTCTTTCTACTTAAGAGCTCTTCATATTCCCCCTCTCTCCCTGCCCCCTTTCTTCACAAACCCTTGGTCATTTATAAGTTATTATTATTTTGTCATGTCTTACACTGTCTGGTGTCTCCCTTCACCCACTTTTCTGCTGTTCATCCCCCAGGGAGGGGATTATATGTAAATCCTTGTCATCAGTTCCCCCTTTCTACCCTACCTTCCCTCCATCCTCCCAGCATTGCCACTCTCACCACTGGTTCTGAGGGGTTTATCTTTCGTGGACTCCCTGTGTTTCCAGTTTCTACCTGTACCAGTGTTCATCTTCTGGTCTAGCCAGATTTAGAATTGGGCTCATGGTAGTGACAGAGGGATAGGTGTGGATGGGGGAGGCATTAAAAAACTAGAGGAAAGTTGTATGTTTTACCGTTGCTATGATGCACCCTGACTGGCTCATGTCCTCCCGGCAATGTTCTACAAAGGGATGTTCAGTTGCTTACAGATGGACTGTGGGTCCCCAATCCAGACTCCCCCTCATTCACAATGATATCATTTTTTGTGCTATCTCGTGATCACACAGGCTGGTGTGCTTTTTCCATGTGGGTTGTGTTGCTTCCTCAGTTAGATGGCTGCTTGTTTATCTTCAGGCCTTTAAGACCCCAGACACTATCTCTTTTTATAGCCAAGCACCAGCAGCTTTCTTCAGCACATTTGCTTGTACACCTGTTTTGTCTTTAGGAATTGTGTCAGGAAGGTGAGCATCATGGAATGTTAGTTTAATAGAACAAAGTGTTTCTGCATTGAGGGAGTACTTGAGTGGTTGGCCAATGTCCATCTGCTACCTTAGTAAAAGGAAATTGAGGCATGAACTGGGAGGCAAAGGACATTTATAGAGGCCTAAATACAGGCATGTACATATGTAAATATATTTATATATGATGATAGGGAAATAGATCTATGTACTTATTTGTTAATTATTAAGGGTTACACTTCTTAAAGGGATTTTTAAAATCAAGTAGAAATTTAACTCCATCCCTGACTTGCTGAGATTTTAGATTTTGTATGAGTGTTGCCTTTGGGATTTTTATTATAAATTGGTGTCTATGCTTTTTCTGTACCTCTTGATAAGATCATTTGATGTTTTTCTTCTTTAATCTAGTCATGGTGTAATGGATTACATTAATTGCTTTTCAGATGTTGAACTAGTATTTCATACCTGAAATCAGCTTCATTTGGTTGTAGTGTATGGCTGTTTTAACATATTGTTGTATTTGATTGGTGAATATGTTGCTGAGAATTTTACATGCATGTTAATGAGAGATATTCATCCATTGTTATCTGTTCTTATAATGTCTTCCGGTTGGGTACAAGGATAATTCTGGTTTCATAGAATGATTCAGGAAGTGCTCCATATGCAACTATCATTATAATCAGGGAACTACTGAAAACATGGATTCCGCTTTATTTGGATCCACAATTAATCTCCATGAAAGCAGTAGTCAAGACAACAAACAATGTATTACACTCAACAACTCAGCTGCAAAAGATCCTTTCACCTTGACTCAAGAAATGGTATTTTCAGAACTCTTCTATATATTATTAATTGTACAATTATTAGGGAATTCGGAGAAGAGTTAATGACTTGGAATTGAGCTGTCAGCCAAGAATATTGAATATATCATAGACTACCAAAAGAACGAACAAATCTCTTTGGGAAGAAGTACGGCCAGCGTGATCCTCAGAAGGGAGAATGCTAAGACTCTGTCTCAAGACTTTAGACTGTTATCAAGGCTAGCCCTTGAAGAAGGGCATCATGCTCATAAAATAGAAACTCAGCAATAAAGAGAAGGACCCTCAACTAGATACAGTGGTGTCAAACAGAGAAATGATTATGAGGATAGCAGAGGATTGGACAGTGTTTCATTTTCTTGTGCATAGAGTCATGAGTGAGTTCAGAACTGACTTAAAACACCAACATCTGTATTTTAGAAGCCATGGTAGGCAACAGATATCATTTCTTCTTATATTCATATGACCTGACTTGTTATGTTTTGGCACGTTAATAGATATTAATTCAATACCTTTACATAATATAGACATATTCAGATCATATATATTTTCCTCATATGAGCTTTGGTGGATTGTAATTACTAAGAAATTGGTTCATTTCATGTAAATTTTCAAGTTTGTGAGCATATAGTTGTTAATAAATATTTTATTATTTCTTTAATAAATTCTTTAATTATTTTATTATTTCTTTAATTATTTCTTTAGTATTTTATTATTTCTCATGAAAACATTGTTAGTAGTCATTCCTATTTCACATCTGATATTAGTAATTTGTATCTTTTTTCATTTGGAGTGTGGGGTAGCCTACCTAGAATTATATGAATTATACTAATATTTTCAAAGAAGTAGTTTTCCTATTCCCTTGGTTTTTGTTGTTGTTGCTTTCTTGTTTTCAATGTCATCGATTTCCAACCTAAATTTTTAAATTCCTTTCTTCTGGATTTCTATTTATTTTGTTCTTATTTTCTGTTTTCCTAAGCTGCAAGTCTTGATTATGTATTTTAGATAGTTCTCTGTTTTAATAAATGCATATAGTGCTATAAGTTTACCACTCAACACTGCTTTGACAGCATTCCACAAATTTAGACAGGTTGCATTTTAATTTTCATTTAGCAAAAATATTTTTACAATTTCTCCTGATTTGTTATTTGACCCATGTGTCACTTAGAAGTGTGCTGCTTAATCCCCACATGCTTTTGAATATTTCAGCTATCTTTCTGTTATTAATCTCTATTTTAATTCCACTGTGTTTTTTCCAGCACACTTTGAAAGATTCCTATTTCCCTTCATTTGTCAAATTATGCATGCTGGTCCAGAATGTGCTCTAGCGTGGTAATATTGCATGTGCACTTGAGAAGACCTTGTGTTCCCTTGTTGCTAGATGAAGTAGCCAGTGAATCTGTTTTCTCTCTTCTCTTGTTATTGTTAAGTGACCTCAAGTTGGCTCTGACTCATAGCAACCCAATGTACCACAGAAGGAGATGATGATCCTCACAGTTGTTTTCGTGTTGGAGCTCCTGTTGCAGCCATCTCTTTGGGTCTTTCACTCTTTTCTTGACCCTCTACTTTGCCAAACATGATGCTCTTTTTCAGTGAACCAACAGTTCTGATAACCTATTCAAAGTACACAGGAGTCTTACCAGACTGACTTCTAAGGAGCAATCTGGCTGTCCTTGCTCTAAGATAGAGTTGTTTATTCTTCTGGCAGTCCATGATACTTCCAATATTCTTCACCAACCGATAATTCAAATGCTTAATTTCTTCTCTGGTCTTCCTTATTCATTATCTAGCGTTCCCATTCATAGAAGGCAATTGAAAACACCAAGGCTTGTATCAGGCATTCTGTAGTCCTTAGCATGAAACCTTTGGTTTTAAACATTTTAAAGAGGTCTACTGCAGCAGATTTGCCCATTGTCATATGCCCTTTCTTTGGTTTCTTGACTGTTGCTTCCACAAGCAATGATTGTGGATGCAAGTAAAAGGAAATTCTTGAAAACTTCCATGCTTTCTCTATTTATCAGGATGCTGTCTATTGTATTGATCCAATTGTGAGGATATTTTTTTCTATCTTGAATCATAATCCATACTGAAGGGTACAGTCTTTGATCTTCATCAGTAAGTACCTCATGTCCTCTTAGATTTCAAAATGCAAGATCTTGTATATCATCTGTATATTTCAGGTTGATAATGAGCCTCTTCCTATAGTCCAAATTCTCAGATTATTTACTCAAAATACAGATTAAGTAAGTATGGTAAAGGAATACAACTCTGACACACATATTTTTCCTGACTTTAAACCATGCAGTTTAAATATTGTTCTGTTTATAGACCACTTCTTGGTATATGTACAGCTTCCACATAAGCACAATAAAGTGTTCCGATATTCTCATTCTTCTCAAAGCTATTCCTAGTTTGTTATGTGCTACATAGTCGAATGCCTTTGTATCATCAACTAGGCACAAGTAAGCATCTTTATGGTATTCTCTGAGAGTCATCTAACATTAGCAATAATACTCTTCATTCCATATTCTTTTCTGGTTCCAGTTTGACTTTTTGCAGTTTTCCTCAATGTTCTTCTGCAATCATTTCTGAATTGGATTCAAAATTTTACTTGTCTGTGATATAAATGGTATTGTTTGATAACTTCCATATTTTGTTAGATCACCTTTCTTTGGAATGGGAAAAGTGCAAATCTGTTCCATTCTGTTTCTTCCTTTCTGTTTCCAAATTTTGCATTCCATATGCCAGTAATGATCACTGCCAGTAATCTTGATTGCATCATTGATCTACTTCAGACTGAAGAATTTAGAACAATCTTCCATATCTTCACCAATGGCTCTAATGGGTAGCATGTACATTTAAAAAATGTTTGTATTAACTGAACTTCCTTGTAGGTGTATAGATACTATCTTATCACAGATGGTATTATATTTCAAGATAGATTTAGAAATGTCCTTTTTGATGTTTGATGTTACATTCTTCTTGAACTTCTAAACTAGCATAGTAAACCATATGACAGTATAATTGAAATTGGCCCATACCAGTCTATTTCAATTTAACAATGCCTAGGATATTGATCTTTATGCATTGCATCTCATTTTTTAAGACATCCACTTTTCCATCGCATACTCCATGTTCTGATTATAACTGATGTTTGCAGATGTTTCTTCTCATCTTGAATTGTGTCTGTCAAAATGGAAGTCCTGAAATTCTTCCCATCTACCTAGGTCGACTCTACTTTGTGAAAGTGGCTTGTATGTCAAGTACCTTTTGGCAGTATAACTGACAATGTTCTGCTGCTATTAAGGATTTTCTTTTTCCTGGTTGGGAGATTTGGGATCATATTTCATGGGCTATTCTAGGTAATAGGCCTAATATCATGTTTAGTACTTTGATTTTATGCCCTAATTTTCTGTGTAGTTTCTGGCCTCTTTAAATCTTGTAAGCAGACATTCAAGATATGACCATTATTCTTTATTCACCTGAAGAAACAGAGGAAGGAGAGTCAATAAAGGAAAGAGGACATGGATTTTGTGGTTATTACCTCCATAAACAACTGTCTCCTTTGTTAAGACACTAGAAGAAAACTGGGAGGAGGTGGGAGGGAAGCGGTTTACCCAGCTACCCATGCTGAATATTTCTATCAAAAATGCTCTAGAAGAGTCATGATCAAATGGAGAAAATGAAAATATCAAATTCACTTTCCCTTTTGAAGGATCATTTTACTAAAGACTGAATTCCAGATTAAAACAACCAACCAAACAAAAAAACCAGAACCTTTATTATTTCATCCATGGTGTTCTTGCTTGCATGTTGTCTGTCATGAATCAAATTGTGCCCCCTCCCTGCCCTCCCTCTCCCCCAGAATATTTGTCAATTTCACTGGGCCATGATTTTCAGTAGGGTGTAGTTGTTTCACATTTTATAAATTAGCCTCTCTATTGAAATTTGTTCTAAACACTAATCTCTGTATGTTAACAAGGCAAGGCAGGATCAATGTGGGATGTATCTTACAAGAGGTCTTGATTCAAGTCACCCACCTACTCAAATCCCATCCTGATTGAAACCACGCCCTTGCTTGAGTCACACTCTTTATTTTACAAGCGATAGAAAGAAAAGCTAGCAGAAAGAGAAGCGTGATCTCACCACTGCCAAGAAGGAATAGCTGGGAAAGGAGTGTGCCCTGTGGACCTCCCATCTCAGCACTGGGAACTTCCTTATCCCTGGGAAAGACTGATGACAGGACACCAGGATATAGCCAAGGACAGACACTGAGAGAACAAAAAGATTTTCCCTTAGGGCCAGCCTCCTGAATTCTGGCTCTTAGCCTCCTACACTGAGAAAATGAATTTCTGTTTGTTAAAGCCACCATTTATGGTGTTTCTGTTGGAGTAACATGAGATAAGATTTATGAAGAGAAGTCTGAAGCAATCCTTCTACTTGTTTCTCTGTAGTTAAGGTATTCTCCCCCCTCTGATTTAAGAGTGTCACTTTGTAGGTATTTTGATATTTATTTTACTTGGTCTTCTCTGAGTCTCCTGTGCATTATCTTGGTGAATAGCTAACATGATCTGGTGGTTTGGTATTTCTCACTGATTTTGAAAACTTCTCAGCCACTCTGACTTACAATATGTCTTCTACTGTTTTCTCTTTCTGATATTCCCTTTATACCTTTATACCTGTACTATACATATGCTAGACCTCTTGTAATTGGCCCATAATTCTTGACTAATCTCTTGCAGTTTTTCTTTCCTACTTTGGTTTTGGAAGGTTCTACTAACATATCTTCCTTCAGGCTCACTAAGGTTCTCCTTGACTCTGTTCAGTTTCCTGAGGGGTTCAACAAAAGTGATCACCATTTCTTTTAATGCTTTTAGTTTATAGAATTTCTTTTTTTTAAGTTTCCCTTTATCTGTTTATATTATCCATCTATTCTTGTATGCTTTATAATTTTCTATGGACATTTTTGGTATATTTCATTATTTTAAGTTCCAAATTTGATTATTCCACTGACTATATTGACCATATATGAGTCTGGTTCTTGTGATACTTCTCCTTGCCTTTGCGGATTGCCTTTCAGTGGGGTTTGTAATCCTTTGCAGAAAGGCAGACATGATATACAGGGTAAAGGAACTCAAAGAAATAGATCTTGATTGTAAGGATTTATGTTTTTCTGACAAAGTTATGCTGAACTTACTGTTAGTTATAGGCATCAGAGGCTAAATTTTTTTACTTGTGTTTTTTTAAAAAAATCTTTCCTGTTGCTCTGAGAGTCTTTAGAGATTTCCTTAAATTTTTTATCCTTTTTCCAGATTTTTTTCTTTTTCATTAAGCTGTAGGTTTACAGAGCAGATCCCAGTAACCTGTGAGCCCAAATACCCATTTCTCCAGTTTGGGGGGAGTTGGTTTATCCTATGGCTTCAATTCTCCGGTATCTTAAAAATGACTTGTTGAACTTTAGTTTCTTTATCTTTTTTCATGGTGTTTTCATGGAAAGAACAAGTTCAAAGTTCTTATTATGTTGGACTGAAAATCACTGGTGTGATAGAATGTGGCTATTTTTAAAACTTTCTCTTTCTATTCTGTTGTCAACATTGTGTAGCCTCTTAACTTCATTTTAATGTGCACTCTTAAAACCAGATAGCTAAATCATTTCAAATGTGCCATAAATTATTTTTGTTTTTTTCAAAACAACCAAGTCAAATGAGGGCTTGAGGACCTTTTTTGCAAGAAAATGGCAATTTTTCTTTACTAAATTTGGGGACAGTTTCCTAAGTTCCTTAGAAACTTTCTTGTTTGAATTAGTGTGCAATCTTCCAATGAGTGTGTGAGTACCAAACAGCTTTCTCCGAGATAAACTAAGTGTAAGGAACACACATCCAGGTGAACACTGCTGCAGGGGGAGACCCTGCCTGGCACCTATGTTAAAGTGTTGATTCAAAGTGTGAAGTATACACACACACACACTTCAGCAGTGATGTTGGACCTCATTTTCTTCATGGAAAATTGGGATGGAATGTTGCTGTAAGCATTCAGTCAGCTGAACATCAGGAAAGAAGGGATTTTTGTAAATGTGGAAGAGTTTATTATCATAAGTAATAGCTCCACAGCTCCTTTTTGGATCCTAAGGACACTTGCCAGTATCTCATTGACTACTGTATTCATATAGTCCTTCCTTTTTGGCTGGCAGTGTCCAGCATTATTAATTTTTCTTCTGTTGCTATTTGTCTTAGTTATCTAGTGTTTTTAGAACAGAAATAACACAAATGAGTGGCTTTCACAGACAGAAATTTATTTTCATATAGTTTAGGAGAGCAGAAGTCTGAGTTTGGGTGTTGTCCCTACTCTCTCAGTTGGCTCCGGAGGAAGGTCCTGGCCTCTTTATCTTTTGCTTCCTGGTTCCATGGGAATCTCCATGGGTCTTGGCTTCCACCATTTTACCCATTTCTGCCTTAGCTTGTTGTATCCCTTGCATCTTAAGACATTGACACACTGCATTAATCCTACACCATTCATATAATACCCATTCCTAAAAGGGATTTTGTAGGGACACAGTTCAATCCATAGCATTCTACCATCGCCCCTTCTGTCCAAGATACATTTCCTTGCACATGTAAATTTACCACAATCACATCATATCCCCAAATCTTAAATTCCTCATCCAAAATATCATCCTATTGATCATGTAAATAAAACATAGGTATGATTTTAGATGTGTTCGATCTTGGGTCAAAATTCCTCTTTCTCCATGAGTCTGTGAGACCCAAAATCTGCACATGAAAATAACTGATACAAGACTAATCTCCAGGAGTTGGAGATTAGAGCTCTTCCAAATGTCTAACTGTTCCGTAATACTCTACCACTCCATTTTCCCTGATATCATATGCCATTCTTCTCCTTAGAATATTCCCTTAAGTCCCTGGGTTCTGTGATTCACTGCACTGTCTCATAGAAGTCACAGACAGTTCGTGCAATTGGGGGGCTGCTCGTCTCCAATCTGCTGATCAGATGTCCATGTGCAGAAGCCCCCTCATCCAGAAGCCTGTAGACACTGGTGAAATCAAGTGGAGTCATAGGTTGCAACTCAAGTTACCAAAACCGAAAGTAGGAAGGAAGAGGTACAGAGTTCAGAGTCAGAAATGAAAATGTCCAAAAGTCAAAATCAGATCTTGCTTCTGTGCAAGTTCAGCCAGGAAAGGGAGGTTGCCAAAAGCATAGCTTTGATGCAAGTGTAGTGTGTTATTCCGGGTGCACCAGAGAAACAAATTCATAAACATGCATATGGATATAAGGGAAAGGTTTATATGCAAAAGGAATGGAACATTGAGAAAGCATCCCAACCCATCCAGTCCAAGGTCATAAGTCTTATATTAACCCATGTGTCCAATACCAATCTATGAAATCTCCTTCAGACTCACAAAGCATGTGCAATGACACCAGAACAATCACAGGCCAGTGGGTGTAGAGTCTTGGGTATTTGTGGCAGTAGAAGCATGCCAGTGCTGGCAGGGGTCTCCCCATGGCTCCTCATTTCCAGGCTTCAGGGTCCATCAGCAGTATCCAGTGGTGGTAGAAGTATCTCAGTACTGGCAGGAGTCTCCACATGGCTTCTCTGCCCCCTGAGGATTGGTTCCTTCAGGGTAAAGCCGTGTGGCTTCTCCTTTGGCTCCTCCATTCTCCAGGACTCAGGATCTATCAACATGCTGTCATCTCATCTGGTCGGTAGTTTGTCTCCAAGAAACTGAGTCGATCATCTCTCCCCTCCAATTGGGAAAAACTGCGAGACTTTGCAGAATTTTCTGGAGAAAGTCAGGTCCACACAGAGGCCTTATTGGCTATCTCCAGATTGACAGGCTAGACTCCACCCCTACACTCCCAGTGCTGAAATTGACACAGATCAGTGACTGCCACATGTGGTATTTTTTTACCTTCTCTAGACCATACACATAAGGAAACAGAGTGGTGATAATAGTTAAACACTCTAGTATGACTCCACATACATAATAGAGCACTCCCTCCCAGGTGGGATTATAACCACTGGCATAATGGCTAGAATATACAGCATCACAAAGACTCTGACTATAAAGGCCACATTAAGTAATTTGCTATATTTCAGTAAGATGTGTGCTTCCAGAGTGCAGGGAATCCCCAGGTTTCCAATGCCAGACTCACATATGTCCAAGTTGCATATAAACCAATATTTAGATACAGCCTATAGTTATCAAGGAGTTGTGGGCTGTTATCACAAGGTCAGCAATTGGATCCCACCAGGTACTCCAAAGAAAAAAAGAGAAACCTTTTTCCTCCTATAAATATTTCCAGTTTTGGAATTCCTAGAGCACAGTTCTATTTGGCCATATAGGACTCCTATGAATCAGAATAGACTCAATGGTAATTGCTTTGTTATCTTCATTAACCAACTCCCATAAAAAACAAACCAAACCCAGGGGCAATGAGCCAACTCTGACTCATAGAAACCTTATGTAGGGTTTCTGAAACTGTAAGTCTTTATGCAAACAGTCAGACTTAAATTTCTCCCATATTGTGGCTGATGGATTTGAACTAACAACCTTGTGGTTAGCAGGGATCCTTAACTCCCAGAAAACCTAGTATATAAAAAATTGAAGTACATGCAGTGGTCAGTAACAACACCTGTGTGATTTTGTAACATGTCTCAGAACATTATTGTTACTGCTGTATCATTAGGTTAAAGATGTTTTCGTCTCTCTGGAAGTGTTTTTAAAATGTTTTTATGTAAAGAATGATGCAAAATATGCTATATACTAGACAAACATTTGACCAAATGGTATCAGTTATGAATACTACATAACAATTTCAATTTATACTACCTAACAATTCCATTTCAATTTACTATCTAACAATTTAGAATCAACCTAAAGACATTTAGGAATGGAACTTATCCATAATTCAATAGATTGAATGTAAATAGTACAATAGCAAACTAGGAACAATAAATATATTTCCATTACTAGTGGGAGAAATTAGAGGAAAAGAAGGGATAACAGGTATTTGCAAGTCCAAAACCAGAAAAAGCATTTTATTTTAGCTCTCTAGACATGAAAATAAACTGCTCTTGCCTGAGTTATCCTCAATGACCTAGTCCTCTACATTCTAGGTGTTGGTCAAACACACTAGATCCGGAATGAAATCTTCAGAGTATTGAGATTCAGTTCGATTTTCCAGGCCTAATTTGCCCTCTTTAATTTGAGCAGCCTCATTCTCCTAGCCTATTAGATTGGGTCCCCACTTCCTCAGACACAGTAGATCCATACTCCTTCCTATGCCAGCCCTGTCCCTCCGCTTTGGGGGTCAGCTCCATGGCCCTGGCACACCTTAACAAAGCCCCCCAAACTTGGAAACCAAATGGACAGCTGTAGGAGACTATGGTCTCATCCTTTGACATCCAGGAGATGATGACTCCATCTTCTGAAACCCAGAATTCCATGCTTCTGTGCACCTTTCACCAGTTGCTGATGTCTGCAGCCCCTTGTCTGTCAGTTTGTCTTATTGTGTTGGCTTATATGTTGATATGATGCGGGAAGCTATGTCACTGGTATTTCAATTGCAGGCAGGTTTATTCAATGTGAAGAGCTCTTAGCACAGCTTTGTGACTCAGAACAGACCAATAAGAAGGACTACACAGAGAAATAAGCAGCTGAATAGACTGCAGCAGAATAGACTACTCAGAGAAATAAGCAGCTGAAAGTCTTACGGATAGCATTAAGACATTACCAGAGATAAGTTATTCAGGTTTGACGGCACTCCAGATATGACCCTGGAATAGCTGCCTTCTCAAAGCAGTCAACCATAATGACATGGATGACATGGATGGAGTAAATCCTGTGGCAGTAAAGCCTTTGAGGTCTTCATTTGTTGATGGGAATGGTTCAAAATAATAAGGAACAGCAACAAACATTAACACTTGGAACTTGGAATATACAAATTATGAATCTAGGAAATTTGAAAATCATTAAAAGGAAGAGGAATCCACAAAGACTGATAATCTAAGCATTTGTTAGCAGAAATGAACTGTATTAGCCATTTTGAATCAGAAAATCATATAGTTTACAATATCAGGGATGACATTGTATTCATAATCAAAAAAGACATGTTAAGGGTGACCTTTAAGTGCAATTCTATCTGTGAGAGGATAATGCCTACCGGAATACAATAAACACAATCAATACAACTCTAATCAAATTGATGCACCAACCTTTAATGCTAATGATTCAGAAACTGAAGAATTCTAATAAGAAATTGAAGAATACTTCTTCAGTCAGAAAATGACCAACCATGCAATCAAGAGACACTGAAAATTATGGAATGCAAATTTTGAATTCAGGAAAGAACAGTCCTTGGAAAATATGTTTTTGGCAATAGAAATGAAGCTGGATATCACATGATAGAGTTTTGCAACACCAATGACTTTTTCATAACAAATACCTTTATTCAATAACACAAAATGTGATATACACAAGGACTTCTTCCGATGGAATACACAGAAATCAAATTATTGCATTTGTGGATAAAGACAATGAACAATATCAGCAGCTAAAACCAGGTCAGGGGCAGAGTATGGAACCGACCATTAAATCCTATGTTTAAGTTCAGGTTGAATCTGAAGAAAATTAAAGCAAGTTCCACTAAGGCTGAAATATAATCTTGAATAGCTCCCACCCAAATTTTGAGCATACCTCAAAAACAGATTTGATTCTTTAAGCACAAATGACAGAAGGCCTGGTGAGTGATGAGTTGACATCAAGAAAGAAAAGGTCATTAAAAGCACAGGCAATAAGAAAAGATTAAAGGAAATGTCAGAAGAGGCCCCACAATCATCATAGAATAGCCAAGGCAAGTAGAAGAAATGCTGAAGTAAAAGAGCTGAACAGAATATTTCAGAGGGAGCTCAAGGAGACAAAGTCAAATATTTCAGTGAAACATGCAAAAGCCTCGAGTAAGAAAACTGAACAGGAAATAACACACTCTATGTGTCTCACTTGAAAGAGCGAAAGGAAACAATCCAAGCCATGAGTTACAACATCTTTGCAGAAAGCATCCAATGAAGATGGAAAGAATACACGGAGTCATTGGATCAAAAAATAGTCAGGATTGAACAATTTCATGAGCAAGAACCAGGGGCACATAAGAAAGATGTTCAAGCTGCACTGAAAACATTTGCTCCAGGAATTGTTGGAATATCAACTGTAATGTTTCAACAAACGGATGAGGCACTGGGTGAAACCTCCTGTCCATACCAGGAAATTTGAAAGACAGCTACTTGGAAAAATGACTGAAAGAGATCCATGTTTATACTTATTTCAAAGAAAGGTGACTTAACAGAATGCTCAAGTTATATATCAAGACCCAAGATCAGGGCAGCAGTATATTGACAGGACGTTTCCAGAGGTTCACGCCAAATTCAGAAGAGGATATGCTTGCTGATATCAGAGGGATCTGGGCTGAAGGTAGAGAACATAAGGAAGATGTTTTCTTGTGTTCCACTGACTATGCAAAGACATTTAATCCTGTGGATCATAACAGACTCTGATAGCCCTGAGAAAAATGGGAATACCAGAGCACAAAATTGTGGTCATGAGCAATCCGTACGGAGCAAGAGGCAGTTGTGTGAACCCAACAAGGAAATTACACGTGTGCATCAGGATTGTACCCTTACACCATATTTGTTCAATCTATACACTGAGGAAATTACCAGAGAAGCTACATTATATGACGAAGAAGCAACAGGATTTGGAGGAAGTACCTGCAATAAGCAGATGACACAACCTTTCTTGCTGCAATTGAGGAGAACCTAAGGCATTGCTAATTAAGATCAAGGATTGCACTCTTCAGTACGGATTAAAACTCAAGGTAAATAAAATCCTTCTAACTGGACTGATAGGTAACATTGTGGTAAATCAAGAAAAGAGAGACGTTGTCAAGGATTTCATCTTGCTTGGATCCATCATCAATGCTCGTGGAAGCAGTAGTTGAGAAACCAAATGAAGTATTGCCTTAGGTCAGTGATTCCCAAAGTGGACGCCACTGCACCCTGGTGGCCGCTGCAGCGATCAGGGGGGCGGTGATGGCTACAGGTGCATTTGGGTGCGATGAATAACTGTAAGGGGGTGGTGAAAGGATAAAAGAAGAGAAGATTTAGAAAAACTGATTCATGTATTCTGCTCATAATACTTAATTTTTCTTTGAGCAACGGACTGTACGTTAGCTCGGTTCCCGCATCCTCCCTCACTTGCGTTGAGGTATGTGCAACTGCGCACTGCTACTGTTCATGCGGTGCCGCTGAAACGCCGTTCAAAACACCTGAGCACGACGAGCATTGCTGCGGGCAAATGCCACTCATGCGATTGGTCGATCGTATCGCCAAAGCTTGGAAGGGCAGTGGTAATACTGGGTACCGGCAGTCCTACCAGCAGATTTTGGAGCACACTATGAATCAGCAGATTTCCCCTAATTATTACACGTAATATAACTTTCAGTTAAATTGTTGTGATATTGTGACAAGTTAAAGTTAACTAACAAATAGTGCGACTATAATTGGTGAGTATTATTTACTTATTTTGTAATAATTATATGCGCTTTACAATTAATAATATCATGTTTATTTCATTAGTATTTATTTTGGTTTGTTTTTTACAAAAATATTTCAAAAATTATCAAAAAATTAATTAATTAACAGTCCAAACTGTTAGAAACTATCTTACTATGTTTAATTATAAAATATATCTTTAAAGTTTTAATTTTGAACAATGAGAATGGAAAGATCTTCATTTTGACTTGTCCCAAATTTATTTCTACATACTGTATATCTTTCTGTTTAATTGCTATTAAAATTTAAAAAAATTAATATCTAGGGGGTGCTAAGTAATATTTTTTCTGGAAAGGGGGCGGTAGGCCAAATAAGTTTGGGAACCACTGCATTAGGTAAATCTGCTGCCCAAGACTTTTTAAAAGTGCGGAAAAGCAAGGATGTTCCTTTGAAGACTACGGTGCTCGTGGCTCCCTCTTGTTAGGTAGATAGAGCCTGACAAAGGGAGAAGAGGCAGTGATGGAAAGAGTTGGGCAGAAATTGTAACATCAAGGACAGGTGGGGAAACCTTTCTTCGAATACCTCTGTAACACAAGGGAAGGTGAAGGGCAGATAAGACATCAACGGAAGAGAAAGGGCAGTGTGAAAAGACCTGGGGGGCAGGTGGGAGCGGGAGATAAGATGTTCACATGCCTCCCTATCATGACTGAATAGTCTTGGGTTTGGGGAACAAGACGAAAGCACAACCTAAAGTCCCAGGTGCTGGGATGTACATGCCAGGAAAGATGATGAGACAGTGCAAAGGATCAGACTAGGTAAGGGTTCTTCGAACTTCTCTTCTGAAGTATCCCCCTTTAATACATTCACTCTTTCTTTTCAAACCTTTTCTCTGACTCTGGGTTGAATTTTGTTTCACGCCTGAAATTTCTCTTCTAAGTGAGACCAGAACCGAGGAGAGAAGAGGCTGAAAATGTGCCTCCTCCCAGTGACACCGTTATTTTCAATTGCCTAATATGCAATGTGAAATTGGAAGTTTTCTAAGGAAGACTCAAGAACAATTGATGCAATCGAACTATGATGCTGGCACAGAATATGGAAAGTACCACAGATGCCTCAAAGGACAAACAGATCTGTCTTGGAAGACACACAGCCTGATTGTTCCTTAAAGGCAAAGACAGCCAGCCTTTGACTTAGATCAATTGGGCATATTATGAGAGAGACAAGTCCCTGGAGAATGATGTCATGCTTGGTAAAGGGGCAGCAAAAAGAGAAATGCCCTCTATGACAGGGATTGAGACAGCGGCTTCAACGATGTGTTCAAATATGGACACAGGACACAGGTATGAAAATGGTCTAGGTCTGTGCAGTGTACATGGGACCATGATATGTTGGAACCGATTCAATGGGACCTAACAACCATAAACTGATTCCAAACTGATCCAGGGCTTATTCTTTTCTTAGAAGAAAACACCGAGTTCCTTTGGCCTGTTTTCTGCCAGTAAAATTCCAAGAGACAGACAGTGTTTGTTCTTTCTCTGTTCCCTGCACGTCAAGGTGGTGGGTTTTTCTGTTGTGGTAATTGGTTAGATCCAGCAGTCATAGGCTTAATCATTTTAACGAAATGTGGTGTAGCCACATATCTGTAGGACGCATATCTTTGGTTTGTACAGCAGAATTTACCTAATCTTTTAAGTATTGTTTTCATTTGGCACAGTTCGTCTTTAGGATTTTATCCTCTTGCATTTAAGTATAAACTGTGATAAGAAAATACACAGTCCCTTATGAGCTTGCTTATTAATCTCACCAACTTCATCACTTACAAGTTCTACCTTGGACAAAGCATTTGAAAATAATTCAAGAAAACATTTTGCCACTTCATAAAAAGCTTTGCCCTTCCTACATAGTCCAATCATGTTTTTCACTTTTTTCTTTAAAGTCTTTTCAGAAGAACATTAAATGTCTGTATTTATTTATTTTATTTTAATAAATTGTTTTACTGGACACTCATAGCTCTTATAACAATCTGTACACCAGTTGTACCAAGCATATTTGTACATATGTTGCCATCATTATTTACCAAACATTTTCTTTCTACTTTAGTTCTTCTTTTTCCCTCCCACCCTCCCCCTTATGAACCCTTGATAATTTATAATTTAGTTTTACTTTCATATGTCCCTTCACCCATATTTCCATTGTTCATCCCCTTGAGGGGAGTGTTGTATATCAAACATTTTGATCAATTCCCCATATCTCCTGTATCTCCTCCCACCTTTCTCCTTACCCTCATGCTATCACTGCTCTCATTATTGGTCCGAGGGATTTATCTTTTCTGGATTCTGTGTATTGTTAGCTCTTATCTGTACTAGTGTACATGCTCTGGTCTAGCCAGATTTGTAAAACTGAACTGGGGTCATGATAGTGGGGAAAGGAGGCGAAGAAGGGTGGGGATGGAGCAGAAAAATAAGGAGCTGACACCAAGAGCTCAAGTAGAAAGAAAATGTTTTGAGAATGATGATGGCAGCAAATGCACAAATGTACTTGACACAATGGATGGATCAATGGATGGATGGATGGATGGATGGATGGATTGTGATAAGAGTTGTACAAACCCTCAATAAAAATGATTTTAAATATATGTACACACATATGAACTAGAGAAATGCTGTGTGTATTTTTAGTGCTATGGTCATTCCTTCTTTGTGACACTTCTGTGAGGTGGGATGTACAATTGACTACAGATAGACTTTGGGTCTTTATTGCGACCCTGCTCATACACATCAAAATGATTGTTTTGGGTCTTCTGATGCCTCATACTTGATCCCATTGACACCTCATGATCACGTAGGTTGGTGTGCTTTTTCCCTGTGGGGTTTGTGGCTTTCCTGCTAGATAGCCACTTGTTTAGCTTCAAGCCTTTAAGACCCCAGATGCTGTATCTTGTAACAGCCAGGCACCATCAGCTTTCTTCTCCACATTAGCTTATGCACCAATGTGGTCTTCAGAGATCGTGTCGGAAAGGTGAATCTCATAGAACGCCAAGTTATTAGAACAAAGTGCTGTTGCGTTGAGATAGGCAATGTCCACATTTCTAACACTATATTGCCACCAAGTTGTGGGAACTTCAAAAGTGTTGTGAAAATTTCAATTACCATTTAATTCCATTTTCTACTGAACTTTTGGAAATGCCCTTGTAGACTCAAGGGCAAACTTGACTCTGACTCTCTTTCCTTCCTTCTGAGAGCTGTGATTCTCAAAGCACTTTTACATTTTACATATATGTCAGAGTAGACTGCCTCTCTTCCAGAGCCAAATTCTTTTTAGTCACTTAGTAATGTTATAACAGAAATCTCTTCAATAGGTGTCTTTGAAAAACAAGCTTATTTTCTCATAATTTAGAAGGTCTGAAATCTGAATTCAGAGTGCTGGCTAAAGGAAAAAGTGTTCTTCCATGTGTTGAATTTGAAGAAAGGCCCTTGTTTCTTTTACTCCTGGTCCCAGGGAATTCCATTCATCTTGGAATTGATCTTATTCCATCTCTCCTTGCTAACTCATTTAATACCTTTTATATCTCAAAATAGATTGACTTAAGATATACTCTGCTCCAATCCTGTTAATTAACAAGATAAAAACAACTCACAAATCTCAAATGGGGTAATAGACATAGGCACGAAGGTTTGGATTAGCAACATATATTTTTGAGGAAAACAGTTTACTCTGCCTGTTCCTTTCTTGTCAAGTGACAAGAGGCATACCTCAGAGGCATACAGAGTTGTAGACACATTGTCTTACCTTGTTGATATTGAGTTAATTGGTTATTAGTATTTATTTAGGCACATACTCGATCTTCAATAAAATTAAAGTAGGCTGTTCGGTTTCAAGTGCCTGCTTTGTAGTTGCATTCCAAACCAAGTCTATTGCCAACAAATCAATTCCAACTTGTAGGGACATTCTGTAGGGTTTCTAAGGCTATAAATCTTTACGGAAGCAGACCACCTCATCTTTCTCCTGTGGCACGTCTGGTGGGTTTGAACTACCAGACTTTCAGTTAACCGTCCGACTTGAAGTGGCAATGCCACTGTGGCTCCTTATGAGAAAAATACTTTACATGGTTTCCCCATTGTGAACATCTCTGCTCACGTATCCAGCAGCTAGTAAACCCTTATGGTGTACCATATCTTGCTATATCAAAAACATAATTATGTGACTGCATTATTTTAATAACAGCAGGATAAGATTCCTGTCTTCAAGATGTGAAGACTCATTTCTGATAATTAACTTTGTACATGATAAAACCAAAGTCTTGTATATTGGATAGGGCTCTGAATGTGGATTGCCCTTATTGGAAACAGAGCTCCACTATGGTAAGTTTTCCCCTCGACAGATTACATAACCATTATATGTGTCTTTTTTTCCTCATGTCTATAAAGGGCATAATAATTGTATATGTCTCATAGGTTAAGTTATGAGAACTGAATGAATTATTATGGTTAAGTACTATGTTATTCCAGGTAAACTAGAGGAACAAGTTCATAAACACCCATATGGATATAAGGGTAAGGTTTATATACGAGAGGAATGGAACATTGAGAAACCATCCCAACCCAGTCCAGTACAAAGTCATAAGTCCGATATTAGCGCATATGCCTGATATCAGTCTATAAAGTTTCCTTCAGACTCATGAAGTCACGGACCAGTGGGTGCAGAGTCCCAGCGCTGGCAGGGGTCTCCCCGTGGCTCCTCACTTCCAGGGCTCAGTGTCTATCAACAACATCCAGTGGTGGTAGAAGCAACTCATCGCTGGCAGGGATCTCCACATAGCTTCTCCAGCTTCAGAGGTCTGGGTAAGGCTGTGTGGCTTCTCATCTGGCTCCTCCAGCTCCTCGGACGCTGCCATTCTGTATTGTCCGTAGTTCGTTGTCTCTGAGACTAATTCCCAACAAATGGAGAGATAGCTTCTCATCTCCATCAGGGAAATATCACAAGATTTCCCAGAAGTCTCAGGAGAAAGCCATGCCCACAGTGAGGCCTCATTGACTACTCAATGGCTATCTCCAGATTAACAGGCTAGACTCCACCCCTACATCTCAATCATGAAATTAACATAAGCACATGACCACCACAAGTACTTAATAAAACTAGCACAGAGTAAGTTCTCTATAGATGTTTGCCATTAATAGGGGGAAGAGTACACACTTTGGAATATTATGAAGAGTCTTTAAAAAAGTTCATGGGAAATTTGCTAATCTTTTAATTCCATTTTTTACAAACTTTTAGAAGCCCTATCATATATTGGAAAATAAATCTCAATAAATGAAATGTCTATATTTATGTTGGAATGAAAATCAACTTTCCATTCAAAGGGGACCCAAAAGAAAATTTTAGAATTTCAAGGCATTGATTTTCCATCTAGTAAATTGAAGATTATATTGAAGCTCATGAATGAAAATGGTTAGGTTGGGAGCTATATCACATGACTATCAAGTATACACCTACATTTGTTACTTAAATCTCATCATTATGAATGAAGTGATGAATATCTCTACTTGAGATATGAATATCTCATCCTTGAGCCATTCTTTGCATTAGTTTATTCTATGCTGGGACCAAGCACTATTCAAGAGTTCTTTCTTATTAACTTTAAATTTGACCTCTAGAATCATATAGAACAAACTCAATTCCCCTTTCTTTGACATACCTTACATACTCAAAAATGCAAAACACCTCAACCCATATCTTTTCTTTTAGTTAAATTTTTAATAATTCATTCACTCACACTACAGAGATGATGGTATGCAGTCACAGCACCGTCTCCTGGCGCCATTCTACCCATGTGCTCCACAGATGGTGGGACTTGGAAATGATTGCACAACACCTCAGATGAGAGGTTCCAGGGCCTGACTAGAGCACAACTGTCCTCTTGCTTCTAGATGGTTTTAAGGTGTCCTATCATCATTACTGCCTTCAGGTGGTAGTGAAGAGTGTTGGCTACTGTGTGTGTGGTGCTGATGACACTTTATTGATTGATTTTTAATATAGCTTACTGTTGACCCAAATCATCCCAAACTCTACCTGAGCTGTGTGTGGAATTTCACCCAGGTGTTGAGATTTATATACATTCCCTATACACTGCTTTACTACATTACATTTCTTTTTTCTAGTCTGACAGAATCTAGCACATATGTCATCTCTGTCCACTTTCTACCATCTGAAAAATATGATGATCTTTTAATATTATAGGCTTTTGATACTTTCATTGAATGATAGAATTTTCTACTGAATCTTACTTAGCTCATCAAATCCTACCAAAATCATGTAATTTTCTGAATAGCTGATGGTTCAGGAGATTATGGTCATTTGTCTCTTAACATAGGAACATTCACACCAAAGAGCATTGTTTCAACATTTGTAAAACAATTGCTACTTAGGAGATTTGCCATAAAATGAGCCATGCTATAAATCTGTACTTAATATTGCTGTTCGTGTCTCATATTTTGTCTCAGATGCTTTTCTTAAGATTCAAGGTACTTTGCTCTTTAGAGAATGTAACTGTGATCAACATCTATTGTTTCAAACATGTATTCTGTCTGGAAACTAATTTTCCAGATGCATTCTAAGACATTCTCAGTACTTTGGCACTAAGAAGATTGCATTTATGTGATTTGGAATTGCTGCTAAAAATCAGTTAATTTAGGGAAAAGATCTTATTCATTGGGTTATTCTTGTATACATAAAACTACAGCATGTCTCAGAATAACCCGAAAAATTGTTCAAATATATGTTTCTGGACCTTACCCTCAAATACTCTGATTCAAGAGGTAATTTAGGACCAGCAAATTACCATTTCTAGAAAATTCCTGAGTGATGCTGCTGCTGCTAGTCTGAGGATCACATTTTGAGAACCACTATGTTATGTTTGAGGAGTCTTGGTGGCATTGGGGCAATACATTGGACCCTATAAACACTTACAGTTTTGGTAATTCACAGGAGTAACCCTACCCTGTCCTGTAGGTTCTCTATGAGTCAGTCTGGACTCGATGGCAGTGAGTTTGGTTTGGTTATATTACATTTGCAGACCCTTTGGCATGTGGAAGCACTTTATTTTTTAAATAATTTTATTGGGGCTCTTAAAGCTACTACAACATTCAGTACATCATTTGTATCAAGCACATTTGCACACATGTTACCACATACATTTCCAAACATTTTCCACTTGAGCCCTTGGTACAAGCTCCTCTTAAAAAAAAAAAAACAACAAAACAACTCACCTTCCCCCTCCCCCCTTTTTTTTAATGAATCATTTTATTGGGGGCCCATACAACTCCCATCATAATCCCTAACAACATCAGTTGTATGTAGCACTTTATGTATTTTAACATGGTGAACAAATGTAAACTATTACGAGGGTGCTCCAGCTGAGCTGATTAAACAAGACTGTAAGCTCATGAACTTTGACTATCACGAATGATAAGAGACTCTATTTTCCTCTCTTGTTATATTACTATAATTGCTAGTAACCACCGATCACTAGTCTACGCATGCAATTTCCTTTTGAAATATGTGTTTTAAGCTCTTTTGAAAGGCATATTATAAACTGAATGTTATATATGTGACTGCTGGCACTCTTGGGGTTCTTAAGGATATATGGTTGTGTTAGTAAAGTTGATTCTGTCTCATTGGGATCTCAAGTGTGCAGAAGAAAATTGCTTCATAGAGTTTTCTTGGCTGTAAGATTTAGGGAAGGAGGGAGGGAGGGAGGTCACCAGTCCTGTCTCTCATGGTGATTCTGGAAGATTTCACACCAAAGTCTCTTGAATAGTAGCCAAGTGCTTACCCATTTACAAACCAGGAGCCCCTATGTCATCACAATACATTAAAGACTCAATGGCATAGAATTGACTACGGACCCTCTGCAAAGATTTGGGAGTTTCTAGTGGATATGAATGGCTGACCTTACAGTTAACAGTCTAACATTTACCTTACATTATCACCACTGTGCCAGGGAATCCTACAGTGTACACAAAACAGACAAGTGCTCTGTCTTCATGAAGCTAACATGTGGAAACAGGCAGGCTAAGTGTTCATAAAGGTACTTTGTGGAACAGAACAATGTGAGCTTTCTCTGGTACCTTAGAGCTAGACTTAAATTCTCAAGGTTGTTCTTAACAGTTAATTTAAGTCACTGCACAGTTAATTCTGACTCGCAGCAACCCTATATGTGCTGAATAGGTCAACTTTATAGGCTGCTTCAAGGCTGTTGGCTTTTGGAAGCAAATGACCATACCTGCCTTCTGAGGTGATGGTTGGTGGTTTTGAACATCTCACCTTTTAGCTAGTAGTTGAGCACGTACCCTTTTTCTTGGACACCCAGGTTCCTATCCATAATATGTCAATTGTCTCTGAGTGGATTCCAACTCCTGGCAAACCTTTGGAACAGACCAAGACATTTTCCAAGATTGCAAATGTTTAATGGAGCAGGAAGCCTCATCTTTCTACTGTAGAATGGCTGTTGTTTTCAAACAGCTGACTCCAAGGTTAGTAGGTCAACATATAAACCACTACTCCACCAGGGCTCCTCAACATGGGAGTAGCTTGGCTAAAGTGTAATGTTAAGTTTCTGGGAGTTAAATACACAGGGTAAGACTATGACACCAATTATTTTCAGCAAAGGTTAAGAAGACCATAAAAGGATTGAACCCAAGACCTTTACTCAACCAATGATTTGCTCCCTTTGGCAAAGTTAAAAGCTTTAGAGAACAAATTAAATAGTCGCAATTTTCTCAATATTGGGTGGTAGTGGATGATTCTTACCTTGGATATTGGTATTTATAAAACTTATGCACTGTTAGTATAGGAAGAACAATAGTGTTGAGAAAAGCTCCTGTTTCCACTGTTTCAAGTGGAAAGATTACATCTTTTCAGTGATGCATTTTCTTTTTTACCCAAAGGTTCTCTCTTGTTTTAGGCTGTGGTATAGAGACTTAAGAGATAAAGCAGGAATATAAATTGTGAATATAGACAGTCTGATATTTTTTTTACTTCTTTTTGCATCAAAAACCTCATAAATTACAACCAAACCCAACAACCGAACCAGTTGCTAACTTGGATGTCTTAAAGGAAGACTCGGCCACACATCATAGTATGAATCATAGCTACCTATTTCAAAGCCTGGCACTTTTTTATTTCCGTTCAAATATTTCATATTGCTAGGGGTTGGAATTCACTCAGGGACAATTGATACCCTATGGATAGGAATTTCGGTGTCCAAGAAAAAGGGTAAGTGCTCAACTACTAGCTAAAAGGTTAGATGTTCAAAACTACCAATAGTCACCTCAGGAGGCAGGTATGATCATTTGCTTCCAAAAGCCAACAGCTTTCCCTCTTAAAGTCACCCCTAGTCTTTCAATCAGGTGATAGCAAATGAGGCCTCTTTGTAGGCATGGTCTTCTTCTGAGAATTCTAGGAACTTCTGTATTTCCTCCTTGGATATAGGAGACATTTTCTCTCTTGGATCATTCATTCAGAGGTGCTCTACTGACAAGATGCATGGTGCTTCATCCTGGGAGTTGGAGAAGTCATATGGACAATACCCTGATGCAACCAGATCTCTGGACCCAGAGAAGCCATGTGGAGACCTCTTCCAGTACTTATTCTTACAGTACCACTGGATCCACAAGACTTCCCACTTACTGGTCTGCGATCCTTCTGCATTCAGCATCATTGCATGTGTTTTGTGAGTTTAAAGAGGATCTTACAGATTGGTATCAGATATATGGGCTAATATCAGACTTAGGAAATTGATCTGGACTGGGTTGGAATATTTTCTCATTATTCAATTGTTCTTCTATATAAACTTTTTTCTTATACACATATGAGTTTCTATGCATTTCTTTCTCTAGTCTACCTCGACTAACACAATAATATGTGAAATATACAGAATGATAGATTTAAAATTTTTTTGTGTTAAATTTAGATACAATGAAAATCACCACAGACCCTTCACCCAGTTTTCTCTAACAATGACATCTTTTATAACCATAGTTCATTATTCAAATCTGGAAATGGATATAGATAAAATACTATTAATTAAATTGCAGATCATAGAGTAATTCATGTATGCCTTAATTTAGGCTCAAGATCCCTTTGAAAAAAACAAAATGAAACAGGAAGATAAAGAACCTTCAAGCAAGGATAGGGTTCAGCACATGATATAGAGCTCATATTTTGAAATACATGCCATTAGTCTGTTGAGATCATGCATGAGAGAAAGTGCTGACAGCCTAGTTCAAGATATAAATGCTGTAGGAAACAATGGGAGTCAGGGGAAACATTGGGGAAGAAGCTAATCTTAGGAAGCAAGATTCTAAATAGAGCAGATCTGCAGAATTTTCCAGGGTGTTGGAGTGACTTGTATCTTATTTCTTATATTTCCCAATTAAAATGTCTACGGGCTGACCCCCGGTGGCATAAGTGGTTGAGTGCGGGACTGTGGTCCGCGGGCTTGGCGGTTCAAATCCAGCGGCAGCTCTCAGGAGCAGCCCTGGGTAGTGCCCACGACCACCAGAGGCAGTGATGGCCCCTCCCCCCCTAAAAATAAAATAAAATGTCTACATCAAAGGAATTTGTGTGTGCCCTTAGTGTTGAAATTGGAAGGATAAAGGTAGAGAAAAGTAATAAAAGAAAAGAATAGTCATTAAAAAATGCCTTGCAAAAAAGAGGAGGAAAGGTGGCCTTTTGAAATCTTGGGCAGTCGGTTCAGAAAAGTGTCCTTTTAAAACTTTGCAGGTCAAGCTGAGCCCCGGTGGTGTAAGTGGTTGAGTGTGGGACTGCAGCCCGCGGGCTTGGCAGTTCAAATCCAGCAACCGCTCTCAGGCGCGGCACTGGGTGGCACCCACGACCACCAGAGACAGTGATGCCTGACCCCCCCGCCCCCACCAAACAAACAAACAAACAAACAACTTTGCAATCCTCACTCCCCTTCCATAGCAGAAACATAGGCTTGGGGTCACTAGACCACTTATTAGCTGTATACATGGTTAGGTTGCTTAATTTTGGTGATATCCAGTTCAACAACCAGATGACTGCAGTCATCTTGTAATAGAAGTATTGTGTACCAAAATTAATGACATGTAAAAATAATTAGCAATCATACTGATTATAATCATAATACTACTTGTTAACATTTCCCGTATACATGCTTTTTTTCCTTCCCTGATCCCCCAGCATACATGTTTTTCAACTGGTCGTCATTGAGTTTACTTCAGTTCTTGCTTCTCACTTCTGAGTGAGTATGAACCATCAATCTGTCTTTAGCAGCAGAATCTTTAAGTACTTGTGCCATCCAGACACTCCACATTTGTCACAAATTAAACACTATTGTATAACTTTTCACATTTGGAAGTTCAGAATGGGTGAACTTGGCCAGAATCATGCAGTAGGCAGCAGAGTCCAGATGTATGACCAGACAGCTTGGTTCTGGTAGTTGAGTTCTGTCCGCCGTACTCTGAAAACATCTACCAGAGTGTTGAGCACAATAGGAGGCCCTCAACAAATGTTTTCTTCCTCTCTTCCTGTGTTAGTTTGGGTAAACTTAAGAAACCAATTCAAAAACACTCATATGTATATAAGGGAGAGGGTTATATACAAGAAGAAATGAACATTGAGAAAACATCCCAACCCAGTCCAGTATAACACCACAAATCTGACATTAGTCCCTATGTGTGACACCAGTCTATGAAGTCTTCTTCAGACTCACTAAACACCTGCAATGACGCTGAATGCAGGACAATCACAAGCCAGATGGCTAGAATGCCTTTGGATCCAGTGGCATTGTAAGCATCTCAGCGTAGGCAGGGGTCTCTGGATGGCTTTCCACGTCCAGGTTTCTGGCCGCATCAGGTCAGGTCCATGTGGCTTCTCCTCAGGGATATCTCCAGGAAATCAGCCTTGTCAGTCAAGTGTATCCAAGAGAGTGAGCAGAGAGAGATAGTGTCTCCTCTTTCCAAGAAGGAATCACCACATTTCCCAGAATTCTCAGAAGGCCATGCCCACACAGAGGTCCCATTGACTATCTCCATATTGACAGGCTAGACTCCCCCCACCCACACTCTTAATCCACAAATTGGCACCAGATTAGGTAAGTGCCACACTCCCCCTTACCCTTCCATATTGTTTTATAACACTCATTGTGATTAAACAGTGTCTACGGAAAGTACTTCAATGCACTTGATTCATTGGTAAAGAAGCACAGTGGAAATTGTGATTAAGTGAAGAGAGTATCGCTTTATACATACAAATTAATGTTATTCCACTGAAAATTTTGGTAGTATTTCTATTTCAATGATTTAATTTCTAAAATGTTATTGTGAGACCTCTTATTTGGCTTTTCAGCAGAGTGTGAGGGAGGTCTTAAGGAAAGAGGGTAAGGACTATGCAGAGAAATGTGAGACTTCTATAAGTGAAACATGTGAAACATGTTGAATATCCTCATCCTCAGGGGAAAAGGAGGCTACATTAATAACTTGACCTGGAAGATGTGCCAAAAATACAACTCACAAGTGTTTAAAAAGGGAAAGTCTTCGTATGTCAACATTATGAAAATAAATATCATACTATATCAACATTATGGGGAATAAATACAGTATATCAACATAGCAGAATAGATATATGCTACACTCAAAATTTGTTAATACTGGCATGTGCTAAAAATACTGGATTGCAGGGATTTTCATCATTATTCATCACAATAGCAGTTTTTTGTCTCACATTTTTTTCCTTCAATGAAATACAAAATGTTCTTGTGACCCAACTAGCTGGAAGGATCAAGCTCTTACACAGGGAAAAGGCTAGAGAGCTACAAACATATTATAAAGGCAGATTGGTTAGGGTGGGATTCCATCCGATAATTAAAGATCTTTTAAAAGATCGTTTTATCTGATATGCACTGTTTGTGATTAATTATTGCTAGAGGCTCCTAGGTCAGTAAATATTGGAAAAGATTATGATGTTTTGAGGGAAATCAGAGCAGAGACCAAAACCCATCTGTAGGCAATGGGACATCTCCTCACAGAAGGGTCACAGGGAAGGGATGTGTCAGGGTACAGTAAAGCACTGAAAAAACACATGATAATCCTCTGGTTCTCTGAGGCTCCTTCACCCTCCCCTACCATGACCCCAGCATTGCCTTTCACTGCAGGATAGACTGGAGTATGTGTGCAGGCACAGGTAAGACATGAGCTCAGAACACACACAATCCAGGAATAGGAGTGGGTGTAGTGATGCCAAGAGGTTAGAGGGAAAGTGAAGAGAGGGGGCCAAGAAGGGGAAACCCATCACAATGATCGACACATAACCACCACCACTCTTCCAGAGGGATGTACAACAGAAACCATGGGGGAAGGAGACAGTGGTTAGTGCAAGATATGAAAATATTAATAATTTATAATTTATCAAGGGATCATGAGGGGTGGGGAGGGAAAAATAAGGAGCTGATACCAAGGGCTCAATAGAAAGTAAATGTCTAGAAAATAATGATGAAAACATATGTACAATGTGATTCGTACAATTGATGTGTGGATTCTTATAAGAGCTATAAGAGGCCCGAATAAAATGGTTTTTTTTTGGGGGGGGGTTGTTTTTTGGGGGGGCATCACTGCCCTCTGGTGGTGAGAGTAGGAGGCCCAGCCTTTGCTCCTGTGGAGCTGGAATTGAATCTCCATCCCAGTGGGCCGTAGTCCCACACACAACCACTACGCCACTTGGACTCAGCCCCAATAAAATGATTTTTAAAAAATGATCATGGTGTATCATAAAAATGCAAGTGACTATTGCTGTTTATTGTTGTTGAATAGTTTTTACTCTATAATTCCATAATTTAATATAATATTATGTCAGTGCTTTTCTTTTAGATGAGTAATTCATATAAACATCCTTGATGACAAGCTAAACATTTCTCTGCATAATTTTCTCTGGTCATAGTTTTCAGGCTCAGTAGAAAGGAAGTTTTTTAGTACAAATTAAGCAAACCTCAATCCAACATGAGCTTTTGTGTGTTTATTTTTATATTCATGAAGCAGTATTTCAAAACTATATTGTGTATATGTATATGTGTATGGATATATAAATATATGTGGCATTGCCATAATTATCAGAAAGTAACTATTTTAATATTTTGGCCCTTCTCAAGAATATACATTATGCTCTAGCAAATTAGCAAATACTTTTTTTTTTTTTGGTGGCATCACTGCCCTGGTGGGAGTAGGAAGCCCAGCCTTGCTCCTGGAGAGCTGCTGCTGGATTCGAACCGTCAGCCCTGTGGGTCGCAATCCCGCACATATCCACTATGTCACCAGGGCACAATCTCTAGCAAATACTTTTGTATGCTTGGCTGAATTTGTTGTAATCACTGTGCATCTTGTGTAGAGTTAGAAGATCGTGCATGCTACTGATATGTTCTATTTCCATGATGCTGTGTTTTTTTTTTTAATAAAAATGCTTCATAATGACATCTTTAAATGAAAACATTTCATGAATGCACAGAAAAATAAAAATAACAGAAGCCAAAGTATGTTAAGACATTTATACTGAAAAAGAGCCTACATTATATTGCTACTCAAATCTTTTCCTTACTTGATTTAGATAATGTAAGAGATTTGAGACTTTAGAGCTAATGAGGGTTAGATAATATTTTGGAGATTGTAGATGCTGTAGAGTTAAGTCTTTGGGAACATGATACCTGAGTATATTTTGTTTATGGGACAGATGTGACCCTTTGGGAGTAAAAACCAGATTATGATAAGAAGCATAATGTCCACAAATGGTGTGTAGAATGTATAAGCATGTTATCTTACATGGAGAGACATTATAGATGTGATTAAAGAATCTCGAGATGGGGAGATGATCTGGGATTATCAGGGTTGGTTGTTACTGTCAAGTTCACTTCAGCTCAAGGTGACTAAACATGTGCAGAGGAGAACTGTTCCCCAGCAGCTTTCAGGGCTGTGTCCGTTCAGACGCAGATCCTCAGGCTGGTCTCCTGAGACATCTCTGGGGAGTTCAAGGCACTGGTGTGCGTAACCATTTGTACCACTTCACTCACTCACTGCCATTGAATCCATGACAACGCATAATGACACCTGGTTAGTTTCCAAGACTGAAACTCTTTATAGGTGTCGAACGCCCAGTTTTTTTCTCATGGGAAGCTGCTGGTGGTTTCAAACTGCTGACCATGCGAATCATAGTCCAGTACATACCCACGACACCACCAGGGCTCCTAGTGTAGCACTTAGGGTACTGGGGTGATCAACCTGACCATAGACAGAAGCCAAGAAAGAGAAGTGACTGAGGAGGAGTGGTTGGAGAACTGCAGCATTGCTGGATTTGAGGATGGAGAAAGGGGCCACATGCCAAGAAATCTGGGCAGTTTCTGGAAGCTGGAGAAGTCGGGAACATGGATTCTCCCCAGAGAATCCAGAGAAAACCTCTTGACCTGTGTCAAACTTCTCACTTACAAAGTTGCAAGGTGTTAGTGTTCTATGAAGTCATTGTTTATGGTAATTTGGATTCCTTTGCATGAAAATTAGAAAAAAACTGCTAGAGTTTTAATTGAATATTTATTCTTAAAATGGAAAGAGTCATTATTTTTACCACAAGGTTTTCTGAATCTGTGCACATGTAACTCCCTCATCTTGCAGTTCAGAATACTCTTTGTCAACTCACAAATTGAGTCCAAATAAGATTTGGGGGAGAGAACAGAAGTGGAAATGACCCTAAAAGACCACAGCCAGTTAATTGTCAAAGCTTTTGAGAAATCATGTTGAGTATTCACTTCAGTTAAACATTGCGTGAGTGGAGTGGAGTGGAGTCTTGCCCCACCCTGGCAAATGAGGGGGTTAGCAGAGGACACTAAAAGCAGAGCAGTCTAGGTGGATTTACTTCTGGAAGCCCTCTCACCAAGAGAGGAGACAAGAAAACATAGCACACAAAAAAGAGGGCAAAACCAAAAATAACAGAGGCATCGGAAGTGGAGAAGTCAGTTCCTAGTGGACCAAGAAGTACATAATCTTTAGATATCTTTTCCCTCTGAAGACCAAGCCACTATGACAATGATGTTTTAAAAGAGGCAAAGCTGGAGACAAAGGATAATGTCTCCTTGGGTAAAGAGAATTCAACATCCAAATGAAGTCTCGTTAAATGATGTCCTTTGTATAACTCAGAACTACTGGTAAGCTCCCTGTCTTTTTCTGGAATTTCCTCCATGCATACACATGCTGAAAGCCATCTTTGACTTTAGGAGAGGCCATAGATCACCATTCCAATCTTTGTACATAGGAGTTTCAAAAGTACAGAACTCACATGCCTGAGATTTGACTTAAATTACATTTTTGGGTTCTAGTGTCTAACAGTCTTGAAGCAGCAAGTAGCATAAAGGACTCACTTTATCTCCCACCAGGCTTTGTGGTTGTTAGGTGTGACTCACAGCAACCCTGTGCACCTGGTCCGACTGCACCCTCACAGGTGTTCCTGTCTTCAAGCCCATTGGTGTAGTCATGATGTCAGCCCAACTCATTGAGGTTCGTCCTCTTTTTGCTGCCCCGCACTTCACCAAGCCTGGTGTCCTTTTCCCGAGGCTGCTCCCACGAGACAATACATCCAAAGCACGTGAGACAAACTCTGGCTGTCTTTGCCTCTAAGGTATGTTCTGGCTGTATTTCTTCCAAGATAGATGCTTGTTCTTTTGACAGTTGGTGCTACTTTCAAAATTCTTCACCAACACCAGCGTTCAAAATTCTTCACCAACACCATCGTTCAAATGCATTAATTTTTCTTCAGCATTCCTTACGCAATATCCAACTTTCACATATCCATGAGACTATTGAAATTAATGTGATGCTGGTCAGGCTTACATGAGTCCTCAGAGTAACAGCTTTGTTCTTCCACCCTCTAAGGAAGTCTTCTGCGTCACATTTATCTACTGCAACGCGTTGTGTACTCTCTTGACTGCTGCTTCCTAGAGCCTTGATTGTGAATCCAAATGAGATAAAATTCTTGCCAACTTCAACCATTTCTCGGTTTATCATGACATTAACTACTGGTCTGGGCGTGAAGATTTTAGTCTTCCTTACAATGAATTGTCATCCACGCTGAAGGCTGAAATTCTTGATCTTCGTCAGCAAACGGTTCAAGCACTCCTTAATTTCAGAAAGCAAGGCTGTGTCACATTATATATCTCAGGTTGTTAGTGAACCTTTCTCCAACCCCGATGCCATGTTCTTCCTCATATACTCCAGCTTCTCTCCTTATTTGCTCAGGTATCTAGGGGAGTCTTTAGGTACAGTTTTTAATTAATAGCTCACTACAACGCAAATAATTAGGCCCTATTAACATGTCCATCTTACAAATGAGGGAAGTGAGGCACAGAAAGTTGAACACATTACCAAAGCATGCACCTAGTAAGTAGCAGAGCCAGAACCTGGATCCCAATGCGCTAGTCCTCAATGCTAGCACCTTCCAGGGGAAGGTCTGAAAAAACTTTTCTGTTCTAGCACAGATCATTCTCAGAAACCCAGGAAAGCAACCCCAGAAAGCAAACATCTCCCATGATTCTTACTTGCTTAAGTGATTTATGAAATTCTTGCTGGTATCCAAAAGAGGCTGCATTTTATAATAGCCGTTGACTATAATAAATTTATAGTCTAGTAGACAAATTCTTCGGCTTAAACCCTGGCCCCCGTACTTCCTGACCGACCTGGGATGTGAGTTCTGAAAGGCTAGATGTTTAAAACAGTGCAGTAGCCCTAGCACCTAGGCAAGCATTTGACATGCTTCAGGTGCTCAGTAAATATCTGGAGAAAAAGAGGCTGCCTTGGATTGCTGTTGTAAGTATTATGTGACATAATCCATTGAAACTGCTTAGACCAGTGTTTAACACCTACCAGATGCTCAGTGAATAAGATTGTGGTTTCTGGAGATATCAATTTGGCTATTTTATTAGACTCCTTTTCCTTTGTTCCTGGTCTTCCTCAGCTTTTTTCTCACTCACATGAACTGTTTTGGTTCAATGTCAGCAATTAAGAAAGATTGAACTCTGCTATGAATTCTTAAGAGTAACTGATTTTTATGTATAATTATATATAGTATTCCCACTGCCAGAAAATTATTTCTTATGCATGGTCACCTACAACATAGAGTAGAATGGCCCCATAGGGTTTCCAGGCTGTAAATCATTAAGGAAGCAAATTGATAGCATCTTTCTGCTCCTTGAATGGACTGTTGAATTTGAACTGTTGATTTTTGGCTAAGTATTGTAATCACTGTGACATCAGAGCTCTTTCATGGATAGCTGATATACTTTAAATGCATCCCCAACAGCAATTTGGAAATCACCACTTCTAGAAGTCTTTCAAAGTGATTCCTCATCCCAGAGAGGTGGCTTGGATTTCTGCTCTTCAATTATGAAAAGCTGTCCCTTAACTTGAGTGTTGACTTTAGTTGGCTTAGTGTATCATAAGTTCAAGGTCCAAATCTTGAGCTTTGTTGATCTTTACATCAGATTTTAAACCTAAAAACCATGGCTGAGATGATGTTCAAACTAAACTTGGGTTGCTTTTGCTTGAGAACAATGTCCCTGAGGGAAAGGAATGATTAAGACAAGGTGTCCCTTTCCAGCATGTGTATGACCGCCTTATAATAAGCTGACGTTATTAATCATCTCAGTTCAGGAGGCCAGAGCTCTCTCTTCAGTCAGAAAAGCTGTGCCTGTATGGAACGAAATGTTCCCTTTCCCACAAATAAATAAAAGGGCTGCTTCAACATTGTGGCACTGGGATGGGCAGTGTGGCCATTCCCCACACACCTCTCCTACTACACTGCCTTCACATTTGACTTAAGACAAGTCTTGGGTTCAACAGATAATTGATCAGACACACATCGTTGTAAAGGAATAGTAATTTCTGGATTTTGTGTCGTGGATTTAACATTGGTGGCTCAAATCCACCAATTACTATGTGGGAGATAGCTGAAACTGCCTGCCCCCATAACGTGTGAGTCATCAAAACCCTCAGGGGCAAATCAGTGCTGTTCTCTACCAGGTTGCATTGAGTGGAAAGACTCCCGAGGCAGTATGTTTTGTTTTGCTTCATTTTGGCGGTGGTTGACCTGGTTGAGTCCTTGACTGATCCCTGGCCAGGGTGGTAGTTTGAACTCACAAACTTGAAAGAAAAGTCGAGTGACCTAAAATCAGCCATGGAAGACCCAGGGAGGCCGAGGGAGTTGTCAAGCATCGGACTCAGCGTGGAAATAACTACGTTTTCTTTGCGCTATAAGATCCACCTGACCATAAGATGCACCCAGTTTTTAGAGCAGGAAAACAAGAAAAAAAATCTGAACCAAATAGTACCAGTATACTAAAATATTTATTAAGATAAAGCAAAATATGGTAATACTTAACATTGTAAATACAACAGTGATGTTAAGAGTCATCATCACTTTCATTAACGAATGAGGGGAGGCATGTGCTGTGCGTTCATTGGACCGGACTGACATTGAGACTCCAGGAAGCAGGACTTCTCCGAACACACAGCAATCCACAGCATGCAAACAGTAGTGGACAGTCAGCGGGCTCATGGGGTCATAAACAAATATTCTGTACTACCACACCTTCAGACCATAAGACGCACCCTCGTTTCCTCCCAACTGTGGTGGGGGGGGGAGCGGGGGCGGGGGCAATGCATCTTATGGTCCGACAAATACGGTAATTTGTCTTGTACACCCTGCTCCTGATTTCAAATGGCTTGGAGAGTGGGGGTGGGGAAGGTGGAGAAAAACACCAAAAGACAAAAACACCAAAAGACAAAAAAAATGCGCCGAGAACCAATTTCTCAGGAAGTCAAAGGGAGGTCTACATGTGCCATTTGGGAGTGCTTCTTGCCTGGGGCACCGTGAGCCTTGCAAGTGGACAGCTATGCCCCTTGCACGTGCAAACGAAACAGCTTAAAGTCTCTGGTGCCACAGAAAAGCATAAAGGCTCTGCGTGGTTCTCTAGGTGAGACTGTCCCCCTGTCTCTCTGGAGCCATGAGTTGGAACAGGAGCCTAAGACAAGAACCCAAGTGGTACGCCTTCTGTGGAGGAGGGAGACCCATTGGCAATGTAGTTATGATCAGCGACGCAGCTCCCAGGTCTCTGCTTGTCTGTGTTTGGTGCCATATGGCAACAGATCCCGGTTTCCTCCCACCTTCCCACCCTCCTGAATGCATTTTCCTCTTGACCTCCAATTGTCCATTCAAGACAAGCATATGCTCATGGGTTTGGGTAATTAACTAAACCAACAGAGAAAAAAACACCCCGCATCCAGGTTTTCTATGCATTAACAAGGTACTGGGATATTTTCCGTGGGCGGTTATAAACCATGATGTGCAATCATTCACAGAACAGGGGTGGAGAGGCCACCTACTTAGCAGGAAGAAAAGGAGTGGGCCGGACAGACAGATTTCCAGTGACCCCTCTCTCTTGCTTCAGCTCCTCACTTCCTAGTTAGACTCGCTCGGTGTTTCTGGCCGTGCTGCCTGTGTGCAAGATGAGAAAGGGCATCAGGGTGGTCACAGGGCTTCATTCCATTTCTGTCACCTTTGAGTCAGCCTCAACTCTTTAGGATCTGGCCTAAAGTAACCCATCAGGTAGATGAGTTAACCCTCTTTAACCCTGATATCATTTCTTCATGGATAATTAGCATCTTTGCAATTACCCACCGCCACTCCCCAACATGCAAAGATTCTAATTAGCCATGACCAGGGTTTTGCTCAAAGGGCTACACTCAGATCACTGAGCTAGCATTAATTGGACACACTCTTGAGTGTTCTCTTCTGGGTATTCAAGGGAACCCTTCCACAGGGTGCGTCCTGGAAGGTGATGCCTGCTGAAGTTAAAAACAAACAAATAAAAAACCCACAAAAAAACGTTAAAAACCAAGTCAAAACAAAAGCCCTCAATTGCTCCTAGGTATAAAAAGAGGAGGATTATCACCAGTGACAGGCTGACATCTGACAGCCTGGACAGAGTCTGTACAGAGATGACGGACATCTAGATGGGGCACCGGAGAACCTCACAGCAGCAGGAGGATTATTCTCGTGACTTTCATCAAGTTATAGGTGGGCAGACACCACCAGCCAAACCTCCTGGCACCCTTCGAAGCTGAAAGATGCACGCAACACTAGATCCTGCTGTTGTCAACGGAATTGCTTTTAGCCAATAAAGCAAAATAGAACTCCTTCCTTGGCAGCTACAAACTAAACATTAAGTTGTGCATTCTTGGAAGAGATGAGTTCCAGGCTTGGAAAACAACACCAGGGCTGTATATACAGGGCATGAATCTGAGATAATGGAATGCTAGTAAAAAAGCAAAGCATTCCTAATGGAGATTTCACTGGACACTAAGCTCATGAAGGAAGTGAGGCTCTCTTTTATATCTAATTAAATGCCTGCTTTCTCATAAAGACTATTTTCAAAAGCATCAGCTCTTAACTTGATGGTGATACTAGACGGGGAAAAGAAGGTGCTGGTCATACTCTCTCTTGACTTGAGCGCTGGTTCTCTCCTTTTGTGCCCTCTGTGGAAATTCTTTGAACTGCCTACTTATGATTACCCTGGATAAGGATTTTTTTTTGTATCGATGCTCCATTTTAAAAGAGTGGCTTTACATTTTCTTTATAAAACAGATTGTGAGGGAAGAATGGATATCTTTTGAAAATTGGTGAGCAGCAGCAAATACATTAGGGGGTAGGAGCCATGTTTCAAGATATGCTTCTAGTGACATGGGAGTCATCATTGATGATCACGTGTCTATATCTTTTGCCTTTGCCCCAGGAGCCACAGGTTCGGAATGTGCTGCCAAAGGAAGTCAGGGTTTGCTCTTTATCAAGACCAGCCTGTGTCCTGCAAACGTGTGTCATGAGAACGTAGATGTTCCCAGCTGCCCTGGTTCCTTCCCACCCTCTGTCTGTGATTTAGCATAATCCCCTAAATATTCTCAAAACAGGAAAGCAGCCTTAAATCCTTGCAGAGAGCCTGTGAGTCATTGCCATGATTGTTTTTGTAAAGGTACTTCTTTCTCACCCTCCACCCCTCTCTGCTGGCAACATGAAATTTCAGATTCAAGTTCTTCTGGGGGGAGGAGGAGGGGAAAGTAGAGGAAACAAGAAGTAAGTCTCTCTTCATCGATTATGGTCTAATCACAACCTGAATCATTTTCCTGCCACTGGAATTTAACTGCATGAGAACTCTTTCAGGGGAAATGATAGCCAAAGCATTCTTAAGTAAAGTCCTGCCACCTCCAATTCCATTTTTAATTTCCCTTATTTGCAATATATTTTCTATTAATAAGGCAGACCCAGAATTAAAACCACCGGATGATTAGCCTGTCTCTGAACCCCTGGCCCTTTGTCTGTCACTCTGCTTTGTACCCACGAATGGTTTGGAAACTGGGCTTTTCAGTTTGTCTTGTTTGTTTGAGGGAAAGAGGAGAGAGGACTCAAGCGTTAGAACAGTAGAAATGGGATGCAGCTCCTGTGTTCAGAGAGGCTGCTATAATCCTCCAATAAAAGAAACCAGCATTCTTTATAGCAGTAGTCTGTTCCAAGGGCTGGAACAATGAATAAAAGATGAATGCAGACCATCTTGCAGTGCCAGAAAGACAGGAAATGCTATTTAAGATGTGTTGTGTGTGTGTGTGTTCATGGACAAACAAGAAAGCATGAAGCAAGGCTAAAATCTGAAAGAACCAATCTTATATAATGAACTAAGGGGGCACCTCAACTCCAATGGAATAAATTGAATTAAAAATACTAAAATAAGTCCATAACAATATTGGATTATAAGCCAAGAAGAAAATGGACACCCTTGGATTAAAACAGATGCAAGCAGATAATAGAATAAGTAAATAAATAAGAGAGAAAAGGCAAGTCTCCTTTTACAACAACGACAATTTAAAAATATATATGGAATGAATGAGGGAAATAGCAAATCAGTATTGGACATTACAGCCATCATCAAAATGGCTAATATGCCAGCAGAGAGGGGTGGAGGGTGAGAAAGAAGTGCCTTTTCAAAAACAATCATGGCAATGACTCACATGCTCTGTGCAAGGATTTAAGGCTGCTTTTTCGTTTTGAGACTATTTAGGAGATTATGCTAAATCACACATGGAGGGTGAGAAGGAACCAGGGCAGCTGGGAACATAAACGTTCCCATGACACACATTTGCAGGACACAGGCTGGTCTTGATAAAAAACAAGCACTGACTTCCTTCGGCAGCACATTCCGTGCCTGTTGTTCGTGGAGCAAAAGCAAAGGATATAGACACGTGATCATCAATGATGACTCCCATGTCACTAAAAACTGATATTTTGCAATGTTTTTAATTTTTCAAAGAGGTGTTATATAAATATAAAGTTTCCTATACCCTGCGCAGATTATTGTAACTTTAACATTATGATATAATCATAATATAATGAATAAAACTAAGGAACTTACTCTGGTATACCACTCCTGGTACCACAATGTGTTAGTTTGAGTAGACTAGAGAAGCAAATTCATAAACATGAATATGGATATAAGGGAAAAGTTTATATACAAGAGGAATGGAACATTGAGAAAGCATCCCAACCCAGTCCAGTCCAAGGTTATAAGTCTGATATTAGCCCATATGTCTGATACTAGTCTAGAAAGTCTCCTTTAGACTCACAAAGCACATGAAATGACACCAGGACAATCACATGCCACTCAGTGCAGAGTCTTGTATATCTAGCTGTAGTAGAAGCATCCTGGTGCTGGCAGGGGCCCCCTCATGGCTCCTCGTTTCCAGGGCTCAGGGTCCATCAGCAGTATCCAGTGTCTGTAGAAGCATCGCAGCACTGGCCGGGGTATCTCTGTGGATTTTCCTTTTTCAGAGGTCTGGTTCCATCAGAGCAAGCCCATGTGGCTTCTCTTCTGGCTCCTCCAGTTCCTATGGCTCAGAGTCATATCATCATGCTGCCATATGTCTTGTCATAAAGCGTCTCTGGGTGCTGAGTCCTGTGTCACTCACCTCCCAGGGGGAAATATCGCGAGATTTCCCGGAATTCTCAAAGAAAGCCATGCCCACACAGAAGTTTCATTGGCTATCTCCAGATAGACAGGCTAGACTCCACCCCGACACTCCCAGTGCTGAAATTGGCACAGACCAGTGACTGCCACACTACTGAATAAGCTGAATGAAACTTTAAGCAGAAATGATATTTGTATTGTGTCAAATTAAACCAAACAAGCCAAACACATTGTCGTCAATGTTGATTCCCCACATGTGTTCCAGAGTACACTTGCTCCATAAGGTGTTCTTGGCTATAATCTCTAGGGAGCCAACAACCAGCTTTTTGTACCATAGTACTTCTGGGTAGCTTTGGACCACTAGCCTGTAGGTAGACTCAAAGTGTTGTGGAGTACTCTAGAGTTGATTCTAACTCTTGGGGACCCTGTAGGATGGTGTAGAATTGTCTCATTGGGTTTCCAGGGCTGCATGCCTTTATGGAGACAGACTGTCATGTTCATTTCCCCACAGAGGAGCTGGGGGATTTGAACTATCTAGCTTTCAGTTAGTAGCCAAGCGCTTAACCACTATTTATAGTCTGAAAATAGAGCCCTCAAAATGAATAGTTATTAATTATAAAGAAAAGCATAACTTTACCATGAAAAAACCTGGCAGATACCACAGTAACCAAGTGGTGAAGGTTAACATCAGCAGGAAGGTGGCATAGCCCCATGATGACATTGTGGGCTCAGAAGGCACCTCAGTTCTATCATTCAATCTAAGAATGGTGAGCCTCAGTTCAGTTGTGGGGGAGGTAAGGGGTAATTTACAAAATACCTGGCTGACAAAGGCCATGAAAGACAAGTGAAGACTGGGGAGCTGTTACACATGATAGGAAATTAAGGAAGAAACCATAATGCTCAATGCAGTATAAGGTTCTGAATTTTACCCTTGAATTGAAAAAAAATTAGCAAAATTTGATGAAATCCAAATAAAATCTATAATTTTTAAAATAAAATCTATAATTTATGTAATAATATTGTGCTAGAATAAGTTCCTCAGGTTTATTCATGGTATTATTCATTGCATTTATTCATATCATAACATCAAAGTTACAGGAATCTGAGAAGGGTATGGAAAACTCTACATTTATATGACACCTCTTTGACAAATTGAAAACATTGCAAAATAACAGTTTGCGGATGCTTATTTTCTGATACCTCTCAACACTGGAGAAAAAAAAGAGTGTCAGCATCCAGGGCAGAGGCAAGACAGCTGCTTTCAACAAGACCTGGCACTTATTCAGTCAACTGTTGAACAGTCCCTAAGTTGAATCACTGTCTTGTTCTGGAGGCGTAAGAGGCAAATCGTCAGCTCCTGATAGAGCAGTAAGAACCAGGTTAGCAGAAAAGACGCTAAGGGGGAACCACAGATGCAGCCCTTGAATTAGGTGTGAAGGACGTGTGTGGAAGTGGGGGTGAGAGGAACTCGCAGAATGAGAAATTACAAATTCATCTAATTGGGACTAATAGGAAAAGGGATGATGGAGGACATGGCTAGGTTTTGAATAGGGGTTTAAAGATAAAGTGGATATATTGAAGAGGTTACTGGACATTCTAATCAAGGGAAATCAGTGCATGATTGGATGGTATGTGGTTGGGGGTGGGGATGATGAGAAAGATGAGTAATTTACTGTTTATAATGTGCAATTTCACATCTAGAATACATCCATCCATCATTTCTTAGTCTACATATAAACGCACACTCATGGTCTGTGACTGAAATCTGATTGCCTGAAGATGGATTGCTTTTGTCATTGTGACAGATATGTTCCCTGAGATTATCCCTAATGAGCCAAAGAACCTATCCTTTGCGCTAAGGACTATGGCCAAGGATGGTACATCACTGCTGGGATTAAGTCAGACTATATGGCTCTTCAGAGTAGAGTTAGATTCGATTCCTCACTTGGAAGAAGTTGGGAGAAGGGACCCCTGGGCAAGAGCGAACAGAAAAGGGGAACCTTGCTATTACCACCATGAGAGTTTCATTCTGCCAACCAACCTGCCAAAGTTTAGAAGTGAATTTCCTCTGTTGAGTTCCTGGTGAGTTTGGAATCCTGACCTTCATTGTATTGCAACCTGGTGAGACCGTGAACAGAGAGATTCCTAACACAGAGAAACTATAATATAAAAGAGGTGTGCTGTTTTAAGCCACCTGAGTAATTTATCCAGCAATAGGAAAATGAGCACTCTTATTCCAAATATCACTGGTCTTCTCTCTTTTGCATTCCCCAACTCTAGCTCTCTGCATTATCAGCATTCTAAAGGAATCCTTCTTCAGTTTTCTACAAATCTGTTGTTTTCTGTTACTTAACCTGGATATTCTGAAGGTCAAAAGTTCTCTGTGGCTCTAAGATTTGACCTGTTAGACGTAAAAACTAGGAGCACCTTATCACTTTAAGACAATTGTAGAAATTTGATATATATGTGAGCCATCATCTAGCACATCTGTTTTTAGGTATCAGAGCAAACACAAGGTCTCCCCATTATTTTAGCCTCAAGATCCCACTGCAAATCTTGGCTGGCCTCTGATGATCTTCAATGTCTCTAGCCACAGGTCTTGTGGAGATAGGTTGTTTTTATGGCCTTGTGCAGATACCTTCACACAAGCTTCTTTGAACCTTCTTTAGTCTAACTCTGTGTGATGTACCCTAAAGCGATCTCCTGATTTACTGTTACTAAGAAAAGTAACATTTTTAATAATTATGAGGAAATGGGTAAGGACATAAAAATAGAGCATTTGGGGATGTATAGCACATAAGAAATCATACAGATTTTAAAATGTCCCTGATCTATGTTCCTTTAAATAAGTAAGATCAGGATATCATTTTTTAAAATCATTTTATCAGGGGCTCGTAAGACTCTTAGCACAATCCATCCACAATGTATGTCAAGCACATTTGTACATTTATTGCCCTTACCATTCTCAAAATATTTTCTTTCTACTTGAGCCCTTTGTGTCAGGTCCTCATTTTCCCCTCCCTCCCCACTCCCCCCACCATCATGTACCATTAACTATTTATAAATTATTTATTATTATTATGTTATATCTTGCATGGTCCGACGTCTCACTTCACCCATTTTTCTGTTGTCTGTCCCCCAAAGAGGAGGTGATATGTAGATCCTTGTAATCAGTTCCCCCTTTCTATTCCACCTTCCCTCCACCCTCCCTGTATTGCCACTGTGACCATTGGTCCTAAACCTAAGGGGTTCATCTGTTCTGGATTCCCTGTGTTTCCAGTTCCAGTGAGGGATGTCATTTCTCATAGTGAAGCCAGCCATATGGTCCTTTCTGTGCCTTGGCTGTTCTGAGCAGGGATATCGTCCTCAAGGCTTGGTGGGCTAGGATGCACTCCACTCTCTCTTCCTCCCCCTTTATTTACTCCTGTGTGCTCTGATCAGACATGTCCCTCTCCCAGAGGTACAGCTTCAGTGCTGTCCTCTAAAGTAAATTCTTCTGTGGGGAGGGACACTTGTTCACATAGTTGAGATTAGGGCTGGGCCCTCAGACCCCTCCACTGGTTTCCCACTTCATGCTGACATGCTGCCTTTATATCCTGGAACAATGGGTTTAAATCTGGTCCCTCTTTCCTGGTGGAGATATAAACACCCTCCCCTTGGGTGGGTTAGTGTCCTGTCCCCCTTACACATTTCTATTTTGGGGGGTCTTTTCCCCCCTCTCCCTTTTAGTTGGCAACCATATGTACCCCTGAATTTGGTCTGCCCCTAACTTTCTACCTAGACCTCACCCCAGGAATGATTGTATGCGGTAGCTTTTTCCCTGTGCCCCTTTTGCATATTTAAGCTTACCTCAGTGGAATCAAGTTGTACTTGTCCTTTTGTGCTGGTCTTACTTCACTTAGCCTAATTTCCTCTAGTACTTCCCATGTGGCAATATGCTTCATGCATTCATCACTGCTTTTCAGTGATGTGCAGTACTCCAGTGTATATATGTACCAGGGTTTTTTAATCCATTAGTCTGTTGATGGAAATTTGGGTTGTTTCCAACTCCTTGCAATTGTGAATTGTGCTGCATTGAACATTGGAGCACAGATGCCTGGGCGTGGTTTGTTTATTGCTTCTTCTGGGTAGATACCCAGTTGGGGAATTGCTGGGTCCTATGGTAGCTCAATTTCCATCTGTTTTAGATATCACCAAATCAATTTCCATAGAGCCTGTACATACCTACAGGTCCACCAGTAGTTGATGAGAGTTTGTATCTCACCACAGCTCTTCCAACACTTGTTGCTTTCTGTTTTTTTCATTTGGGCTATATTTGAGTGTGTTAGGTAGTATTTATTATTGTTTTAATTGGTATTTCTCTTATGGTTAATGATTGAGAGCATTTTCTCATATCTTTATTGACCATTCAGATTTCTGGCTCATGTGAAACTTCTGTTCAGGTCCTTTGTCCACCTCTTCAGTGGGCAGTTAGTTTTTCTCTTATTGTAAGCTTGAAAATTATTGTATATTTTAGTAATAAAGCCTTTGTCTGATGTGTCATTGCTAAAGATTTTTTCCTAGTCTATTGGCTCTCTTATTACTCTCTTGGTGAATTCTTTCGATTTACATAGGAGTTTTGTCTTCAGTATATTGCACTTGCTAATTTGTGACCCCTCTGCATTTATACAGGATGTTGTTTTTATTTTGTCTTTCTATGAATTTTTAAGCAAGTGATTCACCAAAGTTTCCATTTCTTAGATCTACTAAAAGTAAAGAGAATTCTGTTCTCTTCTTCCTTATCATATTATCTGTTGATCAAGTATGTACCCAAATATATACTAAATTGGCCAGATATGTGTTTATCAAGTATCTGTTTTACTACCTGTTATACATTAGACACTCTTTGAAGCTCTGAGACTATAGCAATGAGCCAAATACTAAAAAACAAACAGTGGAATGAAGAGAAAGATAAGTACTAATAAGAAAATGAATATTGTGTAATGGAAAAAATGAAGCTGTGAATTGAAACAGAGTATTGACGGGTTGAAATTTTAAACTGAATGGCCAAAGCAACTTTCCATGAGAGGACTTTATTTAAGTGAATATCTGAAGCAAAAATCTGAAGGGAGGAAGACAATGATTCATGTGAACACTGCATAAGGTCATTCCAGACAAAGGGAACAGCATGTACAAAGGTCTACGCTTGCAAGTTTGAAGATTCTTGGGGTGATGAAATCACATAGACTCTTGTAGGTCACTATAAAGGCTTTTTTACATCATATTGGAGTGAGATGAAAACCAGTGGAGGATTTTATAAAGAGGAATGAAGTGGTCTGACTTGTGTGTTAATAGGACTACTATAATTGCTATGCTAAGAATAGACTATGATAAGTGCTTTCAGAAGAAGGACTTGAAAACAAGGGCAGAAACAGAGAGGCCAGTTCAGCTGCTAGTGTAGCATTCCAGGCAGGATAGAAAAAATAAAACATTTTCATCATTATAGAAAGTTATATTGGACTTAGGGAATGAAAGACAGGAAAAAATATGCTTTGAATTCTTTTAGTGAGTAATGTAATAGGGATTGATAGAAATTTTTTTCTTAAAGGATATAGAAATCTGATGCATTCTCTTAGCCTTTGCTATTAACGAATGGCAAACTTGGGAGGGGTAATATATTTCTCTTCCTCTCAGAGGATTTTTTCTCTCTAATGAATACACTTTGGACTGGAAAAGTCCTTTTAAGGAAGTACATTCCCTTTGGGGGTGAGGGAACCCTTCCAGAACTGAACACCCATAACATGCTAAAAATATTTACAATCATATTGTTATGAGCTCATTGTGTGTGCCCATTACGTATTTTAAAGCTATTTAAATGTTGTCTCATTTTTAACTTCACAATAAGCATGTGAAGCCTTGAATCCCCATTTCTAGATGATAAAGTTTGGGGACGACAAATAACAGTTCAGAGTAGGGATTCCTGTTGGATCATGAACTGATGCCAAAGACCCATAAACTTTATATCACCTTCTCTTTGAGCATTTCTTCCTACATGAAGGTCAAGGACCAAGATTTGTACACTAGTAACCTGTGTACATGTGATTGTGTACTTCCCCTGATATATCTGGAAAGACACCATGAACATCCCCAAGTAACAATGGCTGTACAAGCTCAAATCTGCGGGCACAGTGTGCTTTATGCTCTTTTGTCAAAGACTTCTTCTATTAGAGCGTGAAAGATAAGCATCTCTCCAGTAAGGAGGCAATAAAACTGACCAGGTGAAACAAAACAAAGCAAAAACTCTGGATGAAATATATGAATGTTGGAATGGGAGGGTAGGCAGAAGTTATGGTCTTGACTCTTCTACTGATCAACCTTGTGACCTGGGCAGGTAATTCAGCTCTCTGAATATCTCTTCCTCATTCTTAAAAAAAAAAAAAAAGACTGCTTCCTGATGACCCTTTCTAGCTCTGGAACATAACTTGGTGATCTTTACTCTTATTATTTTGCTGGAAAGAACTTGTCTAGAGCCTTTTGTTTCCAAGATTTGTTCATGTCCTCAGCATGCATAAGGCAAAAATATATAATTTTATAAAATTATAATGAAGTCATATTTCAATGTACTTCTACTACAATTTAGAAAAAGACCTCAGACTATTGAGTTTTGCTACTAAAAATAGCCAAATCATCAAGAAGAAATTGTTGATATGTGTGACCTTAAGTTCTTATTTGTACCTGACCTTGCAAAATGTAAACACTCACAAGGTTAGGGCGGATCACTGAAACTGGTAATATTGTTAAGACTCTAGATATGAAAACACAACAACTGTTCATCTACTCATAATTAAAATGTATGTTTATTTAGCATTTGCTTATGTAATGCACTCCCTGCTACTTTGTAAGCCTTGTTGTCAAATGGAAATTGTGTCTGTGATGTAGTGTTTATTATTGTATTTTGGGTTTTGGGGGGATTTTTTGGGGGGGAGTATCACTGTGCTCAGGTGGTGGGAGTAGGAGACCCAGACTTTGCTCCCTGGAGCTGGAATCGAACCTCCATCCCAGTGGGTGACAGTCCCACACACAACCACTATGCCACCGGGGCTCAACCCTTATTATTGTATTTTAATCTTACTTTTCAACTCATTCTACCACCCCTTGAAAATGCAATATTATAGAAACCTTTCTTCCCTCAACCTTTTCAAAAGCTACCTTCCACTTGTGGGAGTGGAAAAGTTTTATGCATAACTAATAGAATACTAGCAAGAAATAAGCAAAGCAGTCTAATTATCTCTGTAAAAGTCTTCATTGAAACCAAGCTATCCCTTCTGTTATATTTTTTTAATAGAGAAAAAGAATGGAAAACAAAGCAAGCACCCAAATCCTCTTCCATTTTTTGGCTTAATAAGAAAATTAATAAGGGGTTTTTCCTGGGCATTATTCATTGACTGGGATCATTTGGCTGTCCCCAGGGTCGCCAGCTCTTCCCATTTGCTCCATTAATCTTTGAAAGAAATCCCCAGTTGTGCAACTGTCACCGTGTAATTTAATGCTTGTTATTTTCTGCACGGTCCTGTACTTTGACAGCTTATCTTCATAAATAGCAGAGTCTGTGCTTTGTCATTTACATATGACTGATGAAATATCCTTCCAATCCTCCTCCTCCTCCTCTTGTCCTCCTCCTCCTGTTCTTCCTCCTCCTCCTCCTCCTTCTTCAGCAGTCTCCTTCTTCTCCTTTCCCTCCTCCTGGTCTGGT